>JAEIGH010000511.1:0-35903 GCA_018903575.1 Drosophila saltans | reverse complement strand
TAGCAAATGTTTCAAGAAGGCTTCGTCCTCTGGGATTGGATGATCTGCTACCCCATGCCTCTGACCAGGCATTGAAATCGCCAGCAACTACGACGTTTTGTTTTCCCCCTGATGTCCGCCGCTAGGTTATCTATAATATTCTCAAAATCTGTAAGGGAGAGACTTGGTGGTAGGTAGCAACTGTATAACCAGAAATCGGCTATTTGTGCCCGTACGTAGCAGTTTGCGGCTTGTAAATGCTCCAACATTTGTGGATTATTACCGCATGACCATATTGCAGCCTTTCCAGTCGAGTCTGTAGCCCAAGAATAGACGCTTTGGGTCTTGTATGGTTCGCTGAGAATCGCAATATCTATATTAAGCTCTCTTATTGTCTGACCTAACAGATCTTGAGCCGCCGCACAGTGGCTTAGGTTAAGTTGCAGTAACTTCATGTTTGAGTGGATTTTTCTCTTCAGCATTAGCCAGTGGGCATCTTCTGCTCCCAGTGTAGTGGCTTACGTCGTTACTTTTTTTGGCCAAACAGTTAAAGCAGACTGGCTGGTTTCAGCATGAAGCTGCCTTGTGGTCAGTTTTTTCACATCTCAGGCACCAATTTGTGCGATCAACAGTGCTATTGCACTTGGCTGCAACGTGCCCAAAGTTTAGACATTTGTAGCAACGTCGCTGTGACTGCCGCTCTCTTAACCGACAGCTAGTCCAACCCACTTTTATGGTTTTTCTGGCCAGCAGCACAGTAGCGACTTGCCGTGGCATGCATAGAATAGCCAACTGCGTGTCGCCAAAAGTTGGTCGAATATTTTTGATGACTACTTGGTTTATTTCGCTGCCAATTTCGGTTTTAATTACAGCCAGAATATCTTCCTCGGTGGTTAGACAATCAATGTCCCTTATCTCCAACCAAACATCATCTACTGGTATATTATTGGAAATTTTTATATTTAATATAATAAATTTTCATAATATCTTCGGATATCTTCCTTCTTTTTCCCCAGAAATAGATGTAGACTCCAAGAGTTTCACTTCACAGGTTTTTATATTTACGTCTTTTCGATCTCACGTTATAAAAGCCATTAATCTAACTTAACATTACATATTACAGACTACTTAGCATTACAGGCCGTGGTGAAAGCTCCCCTGTTCACCACTCCCTTCATCGTGACGTAGACATCCCGGCCCCCTTGCAATATCCTGATTGCGAATGCCTCAAGGGTGTGGGCAGCTACCGGCCAGTGTCCACCCGAAGATGGTGCGCTGGGCCACGGGGAATCCGTCCCGACTCGCGCGGCAATCTGCCCGTACGACTCGGGGGTATACGTCACCGCCCAACACCACGAAGATGGAGGCCGGAGCGTGGAAGCGCTCATCCGCCAGCCTCAGCTCCGCGAACCGCTGGCACACGCTGTCATGGACGGGCCGAGCGGGTGTCCGGAACTGGAGGGCCGAATCCACCTGGAAGGCGACGTTGAGCTCGACGTCAGTCTCCACTGCCGACTTGACTACTGCCGTGCAAATCCGATCGGCCCCCAGATGGACCGTCGGCAAACCGAAACTGGCGGCAAGGGATGCCCGGATACGGCTGACCGGCGTGCAGGGGTCCCGCTCGCGTGCGGATTGTTTCGCGCCAACAACAATAATTATGGTCGCCGTGGGCATCACCAACGTGGATGACAGGTTTAGGAGTCCTGTGAGCGAGGGAGGAGCAACGGAGGGTTTGGAGGCTTTCCTGGAGGAGGCGGCTGGCAGCTCCCGTGATGTCGAACGACGCTCATCATCGTGCAGCAGCGTATAGTGCCGCTGGTCGCATTTCTGGCATCGCTTTCCACTGCGGCAGGACTTGCCCGAATGCTCATGGGCCAAGCAATTCGAGCAGTATTTGTTGATTAAAACCGCTCGGAGCCTCTTCTCCGTAGCCAGTTTAAGGAAACGCTTGCACCTTTTCAAGGGGTGGACTCGTCGACACATCCGACACCGAAATTTGTGAGACTTCCGAGACCGTGTCTCCTCGGAGGGTTTGCGGCGTTGGCGTGGACGTGGTGCCATTGCTGGTCTTGTGATGAACAAAAAAACTGGAAAAAGAGGGCTAGAAATGAAAAGTTTCGGATTAGCCAAGGAATGACAATAATTGGAAAGAGCTGCAAATAGGAGGAGGAAATTATTCGCTACAGGAGGGTAGCAACAATAGTTTGGTGACGGGCCTTCGGATAGGGCCTCGCGTGGTCAGCAAGTCGACAACGCGAACTCGCTCGTCGGCGCCAGGATGAACTGCCTGGATTCGACCGAGTCGCCACTCGTTAGGTGGCAAGTTGTCCTCCTTAACGACAACCATGTCGTTGATCTGGAGATCTCTCATGGGTCGTTGCCATTTGTGCCTCTTGTGCATCTCCTTCAGATACTCCTCCTTCCAGCGCAGGCAAAGTTGCTGGTTCAGAGCCTTAAGGCGCCGCCATCGGTTGTGGATGGACTCGGCGAGCTGAGGGATTTCAGCTTCAGGAGCCGACAGGAGAGGCGCTCCGATCAGGAAATGACCGGGTGTCAGTGAGAGGAGCTCTGTAGGATCATCTGATAAAGGAGCCAGTGGCCTAGAATTTAGGCAAGCCTCAACTTTCGTCAACAGCGTTGACAGCTCCTTGAAGGTGAATCGAGTGCCGGAAGCGGATTTACGGAGCAAAGTCCTTAAACTTTTGACTCCAGCTTCCCATAAGCCACCCATATGCGGTGCTCCGGGCGGAATGAAACGCCAGTCCAGCTTATGGTGGCTGCGGATGCTACTGACTCCAGAAACTCTTTGGAGAGAAGTTTCTCGGCGCCAACAAAGGTCTTGCCGTTATCAGAATAAATGCTTTGCAGGACTTAGTCACATGTTGGACCAAATTTCGAATCTTGGGAATCCAGTATTTCGCGCGGATGATACGGATCATGAGCTGATTCCCCCGATGCAACGTTATGCGATGGGTGAAATCAGTAAGGAGTCGAGCAAACCGGCTGTCATACGGCAGAAGAACAGGATGACGTTCATCATACGGCAGAGAGCTGGAGGTTTTAACCTCGGATAATGCCATGGTGGTCAAGAAATGGATTTAAGGAAAGTATGGAGCTACGAGAGGCTATTTGTTGCTTGTTGCTTAGACTTTGGTATTCCTCAGCGTATACTCGACGCTGAGTCGAAATAATGAGCGCTTGCTCTACTGCTGCCAGGTCGCCTTGGGAAAGTTGAAGTGAGGTCGCCCTGGGACCTTTGCGACAATGGCGGATGAAACGCAGAGTGTACGCAGAAACTCGTAATGCTCGGCTAAAGTCGGAGAAACGGTCGAGGAACTCTTCCGTCGGCGCGATCTTAGTGGTATGCACCTTAATGGTCTTTTGTTCGACGTCAGTCTCTGGGATAGACTCAAGCGCCGGTGGCCATTGGCTGCGAGGCAATGTTAACCACTCTGGGCCGTGCCACCACAGGTCTGACTGCGCTAACTCACTAGATGAAACACCTCTACTTGCCAAATCGGCGGGGTTGTGTTCTGACCGAACATGATGCCATTGTTGGGCGTCGCAGATCTGTGTTATTTTCGCTACTCGATTTGCCACGAATGTGGTCCATCTGCACGGAGGTTTTTGAAGCCAGGACAATACAATGGTGGAGTCTGTCCACAGATGCAGAACAGGATTATCTACCGGCATGTAAGGGAGAATTGCAGCAGTCATCTCAGCCAAGAGGACTGCTCCGCACAATTCTAATCGAGGGAGAGAAATGGTTTTCACTGGAGCCACTCTTGTCTTGGAGGTAAGGAGATTCGTGAAGCTGTGATTCCCTATGGTTGACAATGTACCCATCTGGGAATACGGATTTCGTTGAGTGACTGGTAATTGGTCACAAACTGGCTCCACTGTTGGTCAAGATCGGACGGAAGTGGATCATCCCAACGGAGCTCACGTAGCCACAAAGTTTGCATAAACATCTTGGCACGCACAATGAATGGAGATAACCAGCCTGCTGGATCGAACAATTTAGAGATTTGGGACAAAACCTCGCGCTTCGAGTAGGAGGATTTTTGCACCAGTGGAGAAGGAACGAAGAAAAACTCGTCAGTAGTGGCTCTCCATCGAATCCCCAGCGTCTTGGTTACGCTAGCGTCATCAATTTCGAGAAACTCGGAATTTAACAGGTGGCCTGACGGAATGTCACGCAGAAGCGACTTATGATTGGCCGTCCACTTACGTAGGGGGAAACCAGCGGACTCCATCGCACATGACAGCTCTTTAATAGCCTCACAGGCCTCGTGTTGCGTGTGGGCACCAGCTAGTACGTCATCCACGTACATGAACCTGCGAATAACTTCACTGGCTCGAGGATATTGTGATTCCACATCACTTGCTAGCTGTTGGAGGACTCGAATCGCAAGGAAGGGGGCACAATTTACTCCAAATGTGACGGTTTTTAGCTCGAAATCGCTTAATTCGCCAGTTGGTGTGCGGAACAAGATTCGCTGAAACGGAGTGTGTCGATGGTCAACAAGGATTTGATACATCTTGGTAATATCGGCGTTGAAAACAAATCGGAAATATCTCCACTTAAGTAGTTGCATGGTTAGGTCGGATTGGAGGACCGGCCCTGTATGCAAGACATCGTTGAGACTCTACCAGTTCCGAAGGAACTGGGCCAATGCACCTGACCTGGAATGACCCAGCTGGATGTTGCTAGGCTCTCGGAATGGAAGGCTGACGATATATCGTCCCGAGGTGTCTCTCTTGGTGGTTCGGACGAAGTTCTCCTCACAATCGGAATCGGACTCTTTCATTCTCCTCACAGGGAGATCCTCCACCTCCCAAAATTTTGTGAGAAGTTTATCTAATTGGCTCTCTGGGGTATGCATGACTCGAGTGGAAAACGAGGAGATTGCCCGCTGGTCGATTTGGGACTCGTCAACTGGCCCTGTAAGTACCCACCCGAATATAGGCTAGGGCAGATTCTCTAAGGCACTCTCGCTAATGCTATGCGTCGGAAGATTGCCTGCCATATACGGTAAGACATAGGCAGACGTGGGCACTCGCCGTTCTGGCATCAATGGAGAACCTATGACGAGCTGAGAAAGCTTATGGGCTTGAGCGGGAGTCGACATGGTTAGACCAGATATGTGGGCAGTCACTGTTTTGAATGGAAGTTTTATTTGATTCAAAAGCCGCTCCATTATGAAACTCCCTTCAGATAGTGGATCAATCAAAGCACGAGCCCTATAGGATATTCCCTGATGACGCACGGTAACCATGGCGGTTCCCAAAAGGACTCGCTTCGCACTTGATGCAAAATAACTTTGCGTGCGAATAGGTGGGTCTGCCGGAAGGTTTGAAACAACGTTGGCTTGATTGCTCCTCGCGTTTGAGTTGGGTAGCGCTGGCACTGGCGCACCGTTACCGAGGACACAGACGATTGGATGATTCTCCTTAGCACACACCTTGCATGTAGACGTGCCCACCGAGACCTTGGTTTTAAAAGTCTTAATATTCCTCTGGGTCTCTTTTCGGACGAACTGACTTGTCGATGGCTGACCACTTACAGTCATTGAATCTTCTAGTGATTCCAACGTAAGGACGTGATCTATATATCCCGTTTATTTTGGAGAGACTGCTCCCACATAGCTGGTGTAATCTTGGGCAGCTTGGAGCTAGCCCAAAAAACGAGCATGCTGACCCAAGTAGATGTGTCGACACCGTGGAGATTTAATGCTAGCAAGCATCCTTGAAAAGTGTTCAGCATCGTTCTCAGCGATGTAACGAACTCGGTAGGAATGGGCAGTAAGCCGAACAGGACTTTGAGCTGACTATTGATAAGGAGTCTTGGATTCTCAAACCGCTCACAGAGGGCTCCCCAAGCTGATTCAAAACCATCATTGGTAAGTGGAGACTTAGCCACTAGAGCCTTGGCATCACCTCTTGTTTTAGAATTCAAATGGAATAACTTTTCGACAGGTGTTAACCGCGGATTGTCTATGTAGACAGCTGTGAAAAGGTCTTTAAATGTAGGCCAACGCAAAAAATCCCCGCTAAAGACTTCTGTATCACATGGCGGAGGATTACAGCCTCTCGAAGCAACGCTAGGAACTGGCAACTGCGCTGGCATGGATGCTTTGTCAATGGACTCTGTAAGTAGAGACGCGCAACGTTCATAAACATCATAACAATAAGCATATTTTGCTTCTAGGGTCGTAATATCTGCAGCGTATCCATCTTGCCGAATTCTTTTGGAACAACGAACATACTCTTGTTCGGCTGTTGCCCATAAGGAGCGAATGTGATCCTGTCGGATCTTCAGTGTGGAGATTGTGACTGTGTTCTCAGACGGAGTGGTGATCATATCCTGGAAACGGCTGATACGATCACTGGCAGCTATAAAGTCAGCCAAAGCCATGTTGGATACCCGAATACGTCGTTGCGTTTCAGAACGAGTAGAGACTGAAGGAGCGGACACGGTGATGTGCGGGACTGGCTTCACAGTTTCTAAACTAGATGATCTTGACGCTCGGGAAGTTTTCGGAGATGGCAATCGTGGCTCAGATGAAGCTCGTTGAATGCCGTGGCTCTGACCCTTGAGTGCCGAAGACTCGCTACTAGCAGAACTTGGATGACGTTTAATTGTCGCAGGAGAAGCGAGACTTCTTTGTTTTGATGTCGGCGTCGCAGGCGATGCAGAACGTGGAGGAACAGTGAGCCGAGTTGACTTAGCGCTAGTCTTGGGTTGCTCGATTGGCATAATCTAAATCGCGGTTTTTTTGACCGTAGACGTAGCAATGTCGCAACGACGACAATAATTTGAAAATTGAAAATTGAAGATCGGAAAAATGTAAAAAGAAATGTAGGAAATGTTGAAGCAATTGGAACTTGAATCGAGTATAATAATTTTCGCAGTAATTAAAAAACTTGGATATATCAACACTGTGGAATTTTGTTGAATTTAGGAATTTTCGAAATGTGGACTGTATATTTTATTGGACAAAATTATAGTTGAATGTATATCAATAAATCGGGTTTACACAAATGCACATAAAAATTTTACTGGTGGTTATCCGTTAATAAAATTTTCTTTTTTGTGAACTTGGGTCGAAAAAGGATAGACGGCTACGTGTTGTTGTTTGCGCAAATAAAGAAAAATTGCAAAGAAAAATCTAAACTGTACGTTATATTTCTTCTGATGTTCGCTTGGAATGGATTTTTTTATGTTCTTGGTAGAAATACAAATACACCGTCAATAAACTTTAAAATCGTTTATAAAAAGATTAGTCACAAAATTTTTTAAAAAATAAAAAATTGGCAAATCTCACAGGAAAAAAACGACTCGGCTGTAGCGTTGGAGACGGTTTCACAAAATTTTCTTTATGCGCGAATTTCAAATTTTAAGGAACAAACAACACGAAGACCAAAAATCCGTAATTAGTTCACTGAATTAGAAAATCTTTTTTTTTTTATGAAATGTTTCAATGTTTTATTTGGTTTTTTTTTTTTTTTTATTTCGGAATCCTGCACCAAAAAATAATTATGAAAATGCGTTTGTGTAAATTCAATGTAGGACAAATTATATGTGTGTGTGTTTTTTTTTTTTTTTTTTTTTTTTTTTTTTTAATTCATTTATTTACTTAAACTATCTAGTTAATTTTACAGAGTCAGGATTTTGTGACAAGTAATTTACAGCATGGACTTGTCGGACGTCCCCGGGGAAAATTGCATAACAAGGCCGCATTGCTGCAGTTACCCTATCCCGTGATTCTTCTATTCGCTCGTCGTAGCTCGTCCGCTACAAAATGCGCGAAACCATTGACCACTTCCCATGTTGTTTTGTCTCCTACAATCATCGAAGCCAGGTTGTCGGATGTGAGAGTCGCGCCAACGAGCTCGTGCAGCCGACTTCTCTCGTCGCTGAAGGGACTGCACACAAAAAATGTATGATGCGCGTCCTCGGTTGGGCTGCCTTCGCAGTAGGTGCACGCTGGGTCCGTTCCGTGGCCGAATCTTGCCAGGTAACCTCTCTAACACCCGTGCCCACTTAGAAGCTGTGTTAGATCAAAGTTTACCTGTCCATGCTTTCGCGAGATCCACATTTCTATTTTTCGGATTATGCTGTGTGTCCACCTTCCTTTGGTTGAGGCATCCCACCTATCTTGCCATCTCCTTAGGCTGTATTCCCTTGCGGTCCTTTTCGCCTGGGTTTTTGGTGTACCGTTGCTAACTGCATCTGCGATGGCCTTAGCCTCATCCACAAGCAAGTCGATGGGGACAGTTCCCGCGATGACCAGGGCAGCATCATCGGAGACGGTGCGAAAAGCACAGCACACTCTCAGTGCGCTATGTCTGTACGTGGCCTTAATTCCTCTTGCATAGCTTACCGTGTGAATGGCTGGTGCCCAGATCTGCGCTGCATATATGATAGTTGCCTTGGTGACGCTGCTGAGTAACCTTCTCCTTTCCTGTTTTGGCCCCCTCGTGTTTAGCATTCCGCAGCTTTCTTTTGCGTTTGCTCCAGGTGTTCTCGGAAGCAAAGCCTGGTGTCTATCCAAACTCCCAGGTATCGAATGGCACGTTTCGATGTAATTTTCATTCCGGCGACGTGGACGGTTGCCAGCTCGACAACCTTTCTGCTGCTGATAAGTACAGCCTCCGTCTTGTGCGACGCTAGGGTTAGGCCTACAGAGCCGAGCCAGTTTATAATAGCCAATATGGCGTCATCAGCTTTCGCCTCGGTGGTGCGAAGGTCCTTTGCTACAATCACTACTGCGATATCATCAGCATAGCCAACTAGTTCGCAATCACTTGGTAATTGCACTCGGAGAATCTCGTCGTACATTATATTCCACAGTACCTCTCCTGTGACGGTGGAATAGATCAGGTTTCTTCCCTCGAAGTAGCTCCATATTACTGCATGCAGGTATTTGGGAACTCCGTGGCCCAGTATCTTGTCCAGGATACAGCCCCAGTCTGACGAGTTAAAGGCGTATTTGACATCGAGGGTAACCACCAAGCAATATCTCTTTGTGCCGCCCTGCCATCGCGTGCCCTTTATGGCGTTCGAGGCGATATTAGCCACCTTCTCTGAGGCCTGCGTTGTCGGCTATTGCGGAATCCAGTCGGGAGGAGATAATTTTTTCCAATACTTTTCCCATGGTGTCAATCATACAGATGGGTCTGTACGCTGCAACTGTGTCCGAAGGTTTGCCTGGCTTCGGGAGCAGGACCAATTTTTGCGTCTTAAATTGCGTTGGGAAAGTTCCTTCTGAAAGACATTGGTTGAAAGTATCAACGAAGACGTCAGAGCGTAGGGCAATTGCCAGTTTGAGTGCGCGGTTTGGCACAGCATCCGGTCCGGGTGCTTTTTGTGTTTTGAGTGTCCTCGCTATCGCTAAAATCTCCTCAGGCGTGTCCGGGTCTATATCATATGTAGCAGACGGGTCCGGGCGTCTGTCTCTTAGCACGTCTTCTCGTTGCGGAAAGAGAGCATCCACGATCTGTGTGAGCTCCTGCTCATCGGTTGGAGAAGCCTGCCGGTTAGCGTAAATTCTTTTCACCACAGTTTTGTAGGCTTTCCCCCATGGATCATGGTCAGCCGAATCACAGATTTGAAGGAATATTTCCTTCTTGGAGGACAGGATTGCCATTTTGAAGGACTTCCGTTTGCCGCAGTAGTCTGCATGGAGTGTTTGCCATCCGATAGCTTCTCGCTTTCTCGCTCGCTGGTATTTCCTTCTGGCTGATAGGCATTTTTTCCGCAGGTCCGCTATGCTTGCATTCCACCAATATGCTGGTCTGTGGTGTTGCCTATAGGGCTTGGATTGCTCCATGCTAGCGTCACACGCTTTTGTCACCATGTTAACCAGGCTGTGGGCCATCCTATCCGCAGAGTCTTTGGCGCAATGCGCTGTGCTCAGGACCGTTAAGAACATACTTATATTCAGCGTATCTGCCTTGTAGCATCTGGAACCTTGTGATGGTACGGAATGTGTCGAAGTGGAGTCACCTGTGGAAAAAATAATCGCTTCGTGATCACTGGCTGTGTAGAAGTCGCCAATTCTCCAGAGTGTGCCTCGAAACAAGCTGCTGCTTCCAAATGTGAGGTCAATAATGGATCCTCTTCCTGCACGGTTGAAAGTGTGTGTCACGCCAGTGTTGACTAGGGTGATGTCTAGCTGTGCGAAAGCTTCCAGAAGGGCTCGTCCTCTGCTGTTGGTGCTAACGCTACCCCATTCCAGGACCCATGCATTAAAATCACCCGCTATTATGGACGGGGTGTGTTGTCTCGCGTCTTCCACTAGCGCATCCAGGTCGTTGCAATAGCTCAATATGTTCAAGCTGGGTGGCAGGTAGCAGCTGTAAATCCACTTACCATTTGTTTGGGTTCTCACGAAGTGTTCGTGTTGCAGAGAGCTCCGGAACGGTATGGCTGGGGAGCCGCATGCCCATATTGCTGCTTTGCCCGATGTGCTGTATATCCATCTGTTGTCGTCCTTTCGCCTGAAGGGCTCGCTGATTATTGCCAAATCCGACTTTTGTTCCACGACTGTTTGCTGGAGTAGGTTCTGGGCTTTTTTTGGATAAACCTAGTCATTTAGATTTTGTAGTATGCTTCCTAACTCCATCCGCTGTGGATGATGAGATAGTTCTGCCCACCTGCTCTGTGTGCCCGTTCATCCAATCCGCCGGCCTCGCACAGATAGCAGTAGGTTCGATTTTTACAATCTTTTGCCTTGTGGTCCTTGCCACCGCATTTCAGGCACCAGCTACTTCTGTCTGTTGGGTCCTTGCATTTGGCTGCGATATGACCAGTCCTTAGACATCTGAAGCATCTGGTCGGGACGTCATTCACTCGATTTCTGCAGACCGTCCAGCCAATTTTTATTTTCCCCGCTGCTAAGATAGCATTTGCTGTCGTGGATGGGGCGAGAATGTTGGCTCGTTGTGTGCCAGAAAAGGATGGACGCAAATTTTTTATTGCATTTCGATCTAGGGTCACGTTCAGTTGCGACAATAGCGCGGCGACTATATCTTCTTCCGTGGTCATTTCGTCTAGATCTCTTATTTCCAATTTGACGAGATTTGTGAGCGCCTTGGTGTTTGCTTGGGTGCCGAGCGCCGATCCTATGTCCTCCGTTATTTTTTGGATATTATTTTCCCTTCCTGGTTTTAATTGAATCAGCAAATCTCCTTTCGCTGTCTTCCTTACCATTTGGACGTTATTGCCAAGCGCCATTAGTTTGTCGTCGGTACTCCTTGTAACTTTTTTAAGTATTTCGCTGTATGAGATGTCGCCTGTGCTGTGGACCAGAATGGCATAAGGCCGTCGTCTTCTGGGAGCAGGAATTTGTGTCTGCTTCTTCTGTTTTGCTTCAACTTTCTGCCAGCCGCCGGTGGCAATATTGGAATCTTCCTTCTGCTGTTGTGGTGGTGGTTTTGTTCTTCTTTGGGCTTCTCGTGGTGTTGTTTTTTCTCTTGACGTCTGCGTATGGACGGTCTTCTTCTGGGGAGTGGACAGCAGATCCGTCTGCTGGTATCTGTTTTCCATTCGTGGGGCTGATGCGATTACCGTGATGTCTCCGCCGCACTCGTGATTCTCCCATTGCATGGATACGGATTCAACCATGGTCTTCAGCTGCGAGAACTGGCCTCCCATCTTGTTGTTTATGTGGCGCACTTTGGAGTCGCCGCCTACTGACGTCGCATCTATGATCTCCTGAATTAGTTGACTCATCTCGGCCAATTCTCTGCCGATTCCTCCTCCTCTGGTCTCTGCGAATGCTCCTCCTCTGACTCTCTTTGGCGGGACGTCGCCATCACTAGCGCCTACTCCATCGGCACTTGGTGAGTTGGAAGTCTCTCTACCTCGCTTTGGAATCGAAATTCCAGCTCCGCTGCCTATGAACCCTTTGGGAGACTCCGCTAGATGCCGTTGTTGTTGGTTAGAGGTGCCACGGGGTTTCTTTTCGACAGAGGGGGGCTCGGGTGTTGCCCATTGCTGCTGAACTAGGTGCGGCGGTGTTCTTGGGAGCGAACTGCGCCGGCCGAATACCGCCTGGAAGTCCTCCCCACTCTCCAGGGCGAGGCGTTGAGGGTTATTATGTATTGATATTGGATTGGAGGTGGATTATATTTAGATGATCTTGAGAAGCTGAAAAAATTTGAATTATTGCTTTAATAAGTTTGAAGTTATTAAGAATTGGAGCATTTGTAATTTAAATTTCGGGCGTTTGATTTAAATGAGTTTGACTGCCACCTCCACGGGGAGTCGAGCCAAGGCCTTTTTTTGAAAACCAAGCGGAGTATTACTCCACACCGCCACCATCCGTTTTGTATGAAGAGGGGGTAGAATTTAATTTGAGTTTGTGATTTCCATTTATTATAGTAATAAAAGTCCAAGAAAAAACAAAAACCAGAAAAACTCAACCTCGACTTCGCCAAGGATTGAACCCCGGCCTAACCGAAACAACGGCCACCACTGAGCCAGCAGTGCTGCCGCTTGTTGTTTCTTGTATGCAGCTAATGTTTAAATTAGTGCTTCCCAAGCTTTCGAAGCTTTGTTGCGCTGATCGTCTTAAGCTTTAAGCTTTGGTCCGAACTTTAAGTTTGCTCTTACTGACACGATCAGCTGGTAGCTCAGATTCAGCTTTGGGGGTCTGGCCGCTCTGCCGGCCAGCTGTTCAGCAGGTGGCAAGATTATTGGTTAATGCCTGTGTGTACAAAGGGAAAATTGGAGAAATGCTCTCTCCGTGATGCCTCCTGTGAGAGCGACGGGCCCACACGCACCAAGACGGGACGCTTAGGAAGCTCCGCACCCCTATCGGTTATCGCCAAGCCAAGGTGGCGTCAACTGCGACAATATAGTGAACGCGCCGCGCCGGGACCGCAGGGACAAACCGTGAGTAGGTTGTAATGCTGGACGCCCAGACTAAAAGGCACCGTTTGCTTTCAGATATTAAACGCCGGAATTTTCGGATAAAAACACCAAATTGCGGGAGTCGGTTTGATAGCCACTTCTCTATACTTTGGAGATTTCAATCACATCAATATGTGTGTGTTAGGATTTATATGTGTGGGTATGTGATATGTGTGTAAATATATTATGTATATGGAATGTATAAAATATATTGTGTGTATATGGAATATTATGTGTGTACGGAACGTTATAAAATATATTATGGAATATGTAAAATATATTTATTATGGATGAAATGTGTATTGGAAAAAATATGTGCATTAAATATTACACGCAAGCTCGGATTTATCAAATTCGGACCGCGAAAACAATGCGAGTGCGAAATTATTTTATTGGACGTTCACGTTAATTTCGCATTTGGTTCGCGTTACCGAAAAAATAAATTGCCGTCGTGTAAACCTTGAAACTGGAGCCGATAACAAGTGTACGAATGGTGAACAATCGGAACATTCGTGTATGTGCGTACATATGTGTGACTCAAAATGTAAACAATCGTAAGTTATAATTATTTTCTTGCGAAATTAATTTATTTTCACTAAATGTTTTCTTGTTCGTATTTTAGGATGTCACAGCACAAATTTTTTCTCGCGGAGGAGTGTTCACTTCACTTGCTGTAAATTGGGAACGGCGACACACGGTAAGTTTGATATTGAATGCACATATATTTCTTGTTGGTGGAGGTATGTATGTATGTATGGAAGTACCTTATGTATTTATTTATGTATGCACATATGTACGTTTCTTGGAAGGAATGGATGTGTGAACAGTTGATGTAGGAAAAAATGATCATGGAACTGTTCATATGTACACTTACATATGTACATACATAACTGGGATTGGAAAAAAGATGGCTGCGTTGGAAAGCAGTACAAAGTTGAAGGAAAAAGAAATGAAGGAAAAATGACCTTATGTCATTTAATGAGTGTAAATGAAGTGCTACCTGATTTAACACCTTATGTAATAAATCATACAAACGGACAACATTTACACTGCCACCTTATGTAGACTTCAAATAAAAGTTTTCACTTAACTTTCTTTGCAGCGTTGAGGGAAAAATCCACCGATGCGAGCTGGCGTCAGTAGATCGGCCTGATCTTAGAAAAACTTCTTTCTTGATGGTTATCCGGCTCGAAGGAGCAAAATGTATGTAGAAGGGCGGATATCTTCCTTCTTTTTTTCCCAAAAATAAAACGTAGATTGAAGAACTCCAAGAATTTCACTTCACACTTGTATGTATTCTTCAGTACACTTCTTTTCGATCTCACGTTATAAAAGCGATTAATCTAACTTAACATTACATATTACAGACTACTTAGCATTACAGGCCGTGGTGAAAGCTCCCCTGTTCACCACTCCCGTCTCGCTCTCTCGCTCTCTACGTCATCGTGACGAAGACAGAATGAAAATTTCATATATTATTGTTTTGAATATTAAATGAAAATTTCATATATTATTGAATATTAAATGAAAATTTCATATATTATTGAATTGAATATTAAATGAAAATTTCATATATTATTAAATTGAATATTAAATGAAACTTTCATATATTATTGAATGAAAATTTTATATATTATTGTTTTAAATATTAAATGAAAATTTCATATATTATTGAATATTGAATGAAAATTTCATATATTATTGAATTGAATATTAAATGAAAATTTCATATATTATTGAATACTAAATGGAAATTTCATATATTATTGAATTGAATATTAAATGAAAATTTCATATATTATTGAAT
This sequence comes from Drosophila saltans, assembly GCA_018903575.1. Classification (NCBI taxonomy): domain Eukaryota; kingdom Metazoa; phylum Arthropoda; class Insecta; order Diptera; family Drosophilidae; genus Drosophila; species Drosophila saltans. Next base: position 21,192 of record JAEIGH010000511.1, on the reverse strand, counting down.
TCAATATTAAATGAAAATTTCATATATTAAATTGTTAGTTAAATGGTATTTTCCTTCATAACTGCGCGACTTATAGAAAACGTGGCACAAAACCTATATATATATATATATATTACAGACTACTTAGCATTACAGGCCGTGGTGAAAGCTCCCCTGTTCACCACTCCCGTCTCGCTCTCTCGCTCACTACGTCATCGTGACGTAGACAGAATGAAAATTTCATATATTATTGTTTTGAATATTAAATGAAAATTTCATATATTATTGAATATTAAATGAAAATTTCATATATTATTGAATTGAATATTAAATGAAAATTTCATATATTATTAAATTGAATATTAAATGAAAATTTCATATATTATTGAATGAAAATTTTATATATTATTGTTTTAAATATTAAATGAAAATTTCATATATTATTGAATATTGAATGAAAATTTCATATATTATTGAATTGAATATTAAATGAAAATTTCATATATTATTGAATATTAAATGGAAATTTCATATATTATTGAATTGAATATTAAATGAAAATTTCATATATTATTGAATTCAATATTAAATGAAAATTTCATATATTAAATTGTTAGTTAATTGGTATTTTCCTTCATAACTGCGCGACTTATAGAAAACGTGGCACAAAACCTATATATGTGGTGTGATGTCGAGCGTTGGTATATTAAATGAAGTAAATGTACATATATCATATTCATATGATTTAATACGTTTAATATCGGCAATGTCTATTTATTTATATAAAATTATGAATACCTTAAGACTATTTTTAAAAATACATACGAAAATTGTTACTTGAGGGGTACCCTCGTTCATAAATGGTCGATTTATAGAAAACGTGGCACAAGACCTACTCATAATGGACAGTTGATGTTCATTACTTGTTATAGTAAATTATTATATTATAACAATTACCCTATATATGATTAGTGTGTCGCAATTATAACTTGGCGGCGGCATTACTTATCTATTTTAGATAATGAGGGAACTTGCCAAGCTCTATGTATTTAATTTATATTACATATTAATTGGTTCCAGATTTATCGTTAACGCTTATCCCAGAATTTGTAAATAAAAGTTTCACTGGATTTATTTTATTTTCAATGGCTTCCCTGTTTGCGAATTCTGTAAATACCTTATAAATGCAAGTTATTATTTCTTTTTCAGCATACGTTCTTTCTTATGTAAAAATAAAAAAAATTAAAAAAAAAAAAAACTTTTAAAGTTCGTTGATGACTTTTGCTTAATATATAATTAACAATACATTTGTTATATTCATTTTTTTTTTTTTTTTTATTAATTAATATTTTATTTGCAATCTGCCTTAGACTAGGCAATAAACAAATTGACTAAATATGAGTAATAATAGCCGGATGGTTTAAGCTCCAGTGAACTCAATCCATATATCTATGTATATATTTACATATTAATAACTACCTATTTGTTTCTCTATATGGCAGGTCCATACTTATAAATGCAAGTTATTATTTCTTTTTCAGCATACATTCTTTGTTATGTAAAAATAAAAAAAAAAAAAAAACCAACCTATTAAAGTTCGTTGATGACTTTTGCTTAATATATAATTAACAATACATTTGTTATATTAATGATAAACTAAAGTAAATTATGAATTTACTATCGAAATACAATTATTTATTTCAAATATATATATTGAATAAATTAAATAAATGAAAATGTGATTATACGAACGAAATTTATAATTATACATTAAATTTAATGAATAAATATGTCAATGAACGAAAATGTGTGCAATTAAATTATTGTCATATTCGTCGAAAATAAATGGAAACTAATTTAAATATATGTTGGAGTAGGAGACAATTCCAATATGTCTCCGGGTAATTCACCTTGATTTTTAGGCATTTTTATAATATTCGGTGAGCGCAGCGAGTTCCGTGTTTCACGTGTGGCGTATAGTCTAAGACTGACTAACTAGTCTTGACTGCCACGGCATCAACCCGGACCACACTCGATGACAGTTTGGCTGTCATCCCGCTCAAAACCACAGTCACACCACCAATACTAGGAACAACTGCATGACTAAGCAGTTAATGTCAATCTTCCATGACACAGTAATCAATGTCAAACTAACATGACAATAATCACTGGTACACTTACATGACATAGTTCCCTGTAACTGTGCCTAATGTTACCAGACCAACATCATGAGAATACAATAGAGATGGACACTAAATCCTCAAATGGAAAAAGATATAAGATACGGTACCAAAGGGTATTCACAACAGTGCAATACCCTATTTCATCTCCGACACGACTAATACACGTCCTCGAGTCATATTACACCCATTTTTAATTACAAAACATTTTTTATTAACAAATTTCCAACCTTAAATTAACCCTTTTTTAATTTTCCAATTCTCTTTTGTATAAATTTTACCAACAGTATCCTCTTCAATTAGACAATTTGACATACTCGATCTTCACATACTTTCTTAGTCTTAACCAACTTATACAAGTTCAAATTTCTTTTACATCAACTTCAACAATTCAATATTCTTTCAATATTCTTCAACAGTTCAATATTCTTTTACTTCATTATCGTTCAGTCAACACGCTTAAAATATCATAACATCAAACGCGCCACACGCCACGACAAAACTTTTGTTTTGCGCTTGTGCTTGCATTATAATTTATGACCAATTTCACTCTTTTGCCACCCTCATTGGTGCACTCCGCTATCTTTAATAACTTCACCATTTTCATTATCTTCTTATTCTCGCTGTCTTTATTGACTTCAACATTTTCAATATCTTCATTTTCACTCTCAACAAAATCATTGTAATCATTACACACATCCAACTCTTCGGGCACTTGCCCCTCTGGAAATTTTCCCAGATGTTCATGTTCACATGCACATGCACATGCATACTTGTAATTTCTTTTATTGCTTAGAGACTTTAAAATGTATCTGTCCCCCTCTAAAACATTTATGACTTCCAAGGGCCCCTTGATTTTTGGGCTCAACTTGGTTTGATGCCTTTCTTCGCTTTTTAGTAGCACATAATCTCCCACTGTGTATCTAGTTACTTTTGCTTTATTATTATCAAATCGCAATTTGTCATAAATCGCACTAGCTAATACATTCTTCTCAGCTTGTGCTTTGTTTGGCAGATCAAGAACATTTTCAATGTCACTAAGTGGAAGTAATCCTAATGGGCTTGCAACCTTTCCCACTAGCATTTCCAACGGGCCCTCGTCATACGGTTAGTGGTACAATTAATTGTCGAGCATTAGCTCGACTAGCGCCGGTGGCAATCAAATACAACTTTATTCTTTTATCTGATCAGAACTGGCTAAACTTTGTACCCGTAAAACACCTTCCCTGGTCAGCTATTATTCGGTTTGGTACTCCAAACAACGAAATAGCAGATTGAACAGCTTTTATGCAACTGTCATGACTTAGGTGAACATACTTGGTAAACGCGTCAACTAGAACAATAACATACTCCTTCTGGCCATTTTTGCCACACAGTTTTCCAGTAATTTCGATGTGGATACTGTGCCAACTCAGCTTGAATTTTTTCTGAGATTGACTAGACATTTTGCAAGTGATACAATTATCAACAAATTTTCTAACATATTTTGACATTTTGTCAAACCAATAAAAATCTTATACTTTGTCAAGGGTATTTTGCTTATCTAAATTCATAATCCACTCGTAAACTTGGTTTATAACAGACTATCAAAAGGTACGTGGTACTTCTGGTAAACAACGTGTTCTGCCATTTCTCGGAAAAGAACTTCTGCCCTCAGTTCATATTATTGCATTATATTGCATTTCAACATTTCGTTAATTTTGACATATGCCGCTTACAAAATAATTTGACTACTTCTCCAACAATGAGTGTAGTTTTATTTTTTCTTGTCCCTCAAGTTCAGTATTAATATCAATGGGCTCAATACTCAATACTATATTATTAAATCTTTTGATATCAAATTTTGTACTTAGCTTCTTTTTTTTTTTTTTTATTAATGAACATTCCGCTCCAGAATCAAATGTCATTTCGAAATTTTGACCCCTATGGTTCATGTATCCTTTGGGTACTCCAACGCTGCACAGCTTCACTTTTTCTGCTTATATTTCTTGTTCCCCTTATTGCCTGGAGTAAGTCGAGCAAGATTTAATTTTGAAACAGCATAATTTCCCGCAGTGGTCCATCGAAATTTGTAGCCTGAGGGCCAGATCCCACTTCTGATGTCGGAGTAGGAGACAATTCCAATATGTCTCCGGGTAATTCACCTTGAATTTTAGGCATTTTTATAATATTCGGTGAGCGCAGCGAGTTCCGTGTTTCACGTGTGGCGTATAGTCTAAGACTGACTAACTAGTCTTGACTGCCACGGCATCAACCCGGACCACACTCGATGACAGTTTGGCTGTCATCCCGCTCAAAACCACAGTCACACCACCAATACTAGGAACAACTGCATGACTAAGCAGTTAATGTCAATCTTCCATGACTCAGTAATCAATGTCAAACTAACATGACAATAATCACTGGTACACTTACATGACATAGTTCCCTGTAACTGTGCCTAATGTTACCAGACCAACATCATGAGAATACAATAGAGATGGACACTAAAGTCCTCAAATGGAAAAAGATATAAGATACGGTACCAAAGGGTATTCACAACAGTGCAATACCCTATTTCATCTCCGACACGGCCATCCTGACTAATACACGTCCTCGTGTCATATTACACCCATTTTCAATTACAAAACATTTTTTTATTAACAAATTTCCAACCTTAAATTAACCCTTTTTTAATTTTCCAATTCTCTTTTGTATAAATTTTACCAACAATATCCTCTTCAATTAGACAATTTGACATACTCGATCTTCACATACTTTCTTAGTCTTAACCAACTTATACAAGTTCAAGTTTCTTTTACATCAACTTCAACAATTCAATATTCTTTCAATATTCTTCAACAGTTCAATATTCTTTTACTTCATTATCGTTCAGTCAACATGCTTCAAATATCATAACATCAAACGCGCCACACGCCACGACAAAACTTTTGTTTTGCGCTTGTGCTTGCATTATAATTTATGACCAATTTCACTCTTTTGCCACCCTCATTGGTGCACTCCGCTATCTTTAATAACTTCACCATTTTCATTATCTTCTTATTCTCGCTGTCTTTATTGACTTCAACATTTTCAATATCTTCATTTTCACTCTCAACAAAATCATTGTAATCATTACACACATCCAACTCTTCGGGCACTTGCCCCTCTGGAAATTTTCCCAGATGTTCATGTTCACATGCACATGCACATGCATACTTGTAATTTCTTTTATTGTTTAGAGACTTTAAAATGTATCTGTCCCCCCTCTAAAACATTTATGACTTCCAAGGGCCCCTTGATTTTTGGGCTCAACTTGGTTTGATGCCTTTCTTCGCTTTTTAGTAGCACATAATCTCCCACTGTGTATCTAGTTACTTTTGCTTTATTATTATCAAATCGCAATTTGTCATAAATCGCACTAGCTAATACATTCTTCTCAGCTTGTGCTTTGTTTGGCAGATCAAGAACATTTTCAATGTCACTAAGTGGAAGTAATCCTAATGGGCGTGCAACCTTTCCCACTAGCATTTCCAACGGACCCTCGTCATACGGTTAGTTGTACAATTAATTGTCGAGCATTAGCTCGACTAGCGCCGGTGGCAATCAAATACAACTTTATTCTTTTATCTGATCAGAACTGGCTAAACTTTGTACCCGTAAAACACCTTCCCTGGTCAGCTATTATTCGGTTTGGTACTCCAAACAACGAAATAGCAGATTGAACAGCTTTTATGCAACTGTCATGACTTAGGTGAACATACTTGGTAAACGCGTCAACTAGAACAATAACATACTCCTTCTGGCCATTTTTGCCACACAGTTTTCCAGTAATTTCGATGTGGATACTGTGCCAACTCAGCTTGAATTTTTTCTGAGATTGACTTGGACATTTTGCAAGTGATACAATTATCAACAAATTTTCTAACATATTTTGACATTTTGTCAAACCAATAAAAATCTTATACTTTGTCAAGGGTATTTTCCTTATCTAAATGCATAATCCACTCGTAAACTTGGTTTATAACAGACCATCAAAAGGCACGTGGTACTTCTGGTAAACAACGTGTTCTGCCATTTCTCGGAAAAGAACTTCTGCCCTCAGTTCATAAGTTTTTGCAATATCTTCCACCAGAGAAAAATCTTTTAATTTTGTTAAAAGAGGGTTTCTTGACAAAAAGTCAACATGTGCAATTCTTTTCCGATTTCTATACTGTATATAAAATGTAAACGCCTGCAGAAACGCCCACCATCGCTGTGCTCTGGAGATTAGATCTTGTTTATATCTTGATGTGTTTAGTGAGTCAGTCAGTAAACACGGTAAAGTTCCTGCCCAACAGGTAACGTTTCTAACTCATACGAATGATATCTGAATTCCGCAGATGAGGTAGTTTTGCTCTAATATTCCATTACATGGGTTTGTTATAATTTTTGTGTAATAAAGTTTTCCCATAGCCACTATAACTTGCATCTGTGTGCAACTCATTTGGATAATTAGGGTCGAAAATAACAAGAACTGGTTTACTCGTAAGAGTAGAAAAAACGTTTTTCCTTATTTGCTCATATTCTGTCTTCCAAATTTATTTTTGTCCGAAGTTAAGAAATACAACTGTTTCATTAACTGTGAAAATTCAATAAATTGTCGGAAATAAGATGCCATGCCAATGAATTGTCTAAGTGTGGTGACTGACTGCGGAGCCGGAAGAGCAGTCAATGCTACAATATTTTTGTGATTTGGACTAATTTCACCAGCACTTATATTGTAACCTAAATATTTGACCGAAGTTTTCAAAAAGGAACATTTTGTAATGTTGAATGAAAACCCAGCCTCTGTTAAAACATTACGGACAATCTTTAATCTTTCCAACGCTTGACATTTTGTTGAGGCAGCTATCATTATGTCGTCCATATAGACAATAACATACGAATTTGCTAAGTCACCTAACGCCTGCATCACTAACCGTTGAAAGACAAAAGGTGCGTTTTTAAGCCCATCTGGTGTCACAAACGCAGTGTACTCATTCGAGTCTGCATGTAAGGCAATCTGGTGATATCCGCTGGTCATATCTAAACTTGTAAAATAATTAACTCCTTGGAGTCTATTTGTTTGATTCTGTATAAGTGGCAATAGGTATTTATCAGCGACTGTATTTGCATTTAATTCCCTCAAGTCAACACAAAGTCTGTCCATACCATTTTTTTTTTTTTTTTTTTTTTCATAACCAACAAAATTGGGTGAACAGCTTGGTCTAATTATATTGCATTTCAACATTTCGTTAATTTTGACATATGCCGCTTACAAAATAATTTGACTACTTCTCCAACAATGAGTGTAGTTTTATTTTTTCTTGTCCCTCAAGTTCAGTATTAATATCACTGGGCTCAATACTCAATACTATATTATTAAATATTTTGATATCAAATTTTGTACTTAGCTTCTTTTTTTTTTTTTTTATCAATGAACATTCCGCTCCAGAATCAAATGTCATTTCGAAATTTTGACCCCTATGGTTCATGTATCCTTTGGGTACTCCAACGCTGCATAGCTTCACTTTTTCTGCTTATATTTCTTGTTCCCCTTATTGCCTGGAGTAAGTCGAGCAAGTTTTAATTTTGAAACAGCATAATTTCCCGCAGTGGTCCATCGAAATTTGTAGCCTGAGGGCCAGATCCCACTTCTGATGTCGGAGTAGGAGACAATTCCAATATGTCTCCGGGTAATTCACCTTGATTTTTAGGCATTTTTATAATATTCGGTGAGCGCAGCGAGTTCCGTGTTTCACGTGTGGCGTATAGTCTAAGACTGACTAACTAGTCTTGACTGCCACGGCATCAACCCGGACCACACTCGATGACAGTTTGGCTGTCATCCCGCTCAAAACCACAGTCACACCACCAATACTAGGAACAACTGCATGACTAAGCAGTTAATGTCAATCTTCCATGACTCAGTAATCAATGTCAAACTAACATGACAATAATCACTGGTACACTTACATGACATAGTTCCCTGTAACTGTGCCTAATGTTACCAGACCAACATCATGAGAATACAATAGAGATGGACACTAAATCCTCAAATGGAAAAAGATATCAGATACGGTACCAAAGGGTATTCACAACAGTGCAATACCCTATTTCATCTCCGACATATATATATATTATTGTTTTATTCAAAAATATATTAAATTGTCAAGTATCATTTAAAATCAAATCAAATCTAATATGTCTGTTTGATATATATATCAACAGTACATATAATATATAAATAACATTATTCTGGTTGATCCTGCCAGTAGTTATATGCTTGTCTCAAAGATTAAGCCATGCATGTCTAAGTACACACGAATTAAAAGTGAAACCGTAAAAGGCTCATTATATCAGTTATGGTTCCTTAGATCGTTAACAGTTACTTGGATAACTGTGGTAATTCTAGAGCTAATACATGCAATTAAAACACGGATATTTTGTGACGTGTGCTTTTATTAGGCTAAAACCAAGCGATCATTTGATCGTTATATTGGTTGAACTCTAGATAACATGCAGATCGTATGGTCTTATACCGGCGACAAATCTTTCAAATGTCTGCCCTATCAACTTTTGATGGTAGTATCTAGGACTACCATGGTTGCAACGGGTAACGGGGAATCAGGTAATTGGAATGAGTACACTTTAAATCCTTTAACAAGGACCAATTGGAGGGCAAGTCTGGTGCCAGCAGCCGCGGTAATTCCAGCTCCAATAGCGTATATTAAAGTTGTTGCGGTTAAAACGTTCGTAGTTGAACTTGTGCTTCATACGGGTAGTGCAACTTACAGTTGTAGTTAGTACTATACCTTTATGTATGTAAGCGTATTATCGGTGGAGTTCTTATATATAATTAAGTACTTGTATTTTTTTATATATTCCTCCTATTTAAAAACCTGCATTAGTGCTCTTCATCGAGTGTTATTGTGGGCCGGTACAATTACTTTGAACAAATTAGAGTGCTTAAAGCAGGCTTCAAATGCCTGAATATTCTGTGCATGGGATAATGAAATAAGACCTCTGTTCTGCTTTCATTGGTTTTCAGATCAAGAGGTAATGATTAATAGAAGCAGTTTGGGGGCATTAGTATTACGACGCGAGAGGTGAAATTCTTGGACCGTCGTAAGACTAACTTAAGCGAAAGCATTTGCCAAAGATGTTTTCATTAATCAAGAACGAAAGTTAGAGGTTCGAAGGCGATCAGATACCGCCCTAGTTCTAACCATAAACGATGCCAGCTAGCAATTGGGTGTAGCTACTTTTATGGCTCTCTCAGTCGCTTCCCGGGAAACCAAAGCTTTTGGGCTCCGGGGGAAGTATGGTTGCAAAGCTGAAACTTAAAGGAATTGACGGAAGGGCACCACCAGGAGTGGAGCCTGCGGCTTAATTTGACTCAACACGGGAAAACTTACCAGGTCCGAACATAAGTGTGTAAGACAGATTGATAGCTCTTTCTCGAATCTATGTGTGGTGGTGCATGGCCGTTCTTAGTTCGTGGAGTGATTTGTCTGGTTAATTCCGATAACGAACGAGACTCAAATATATTAAAAAGATATCTTCAGGATTATGGTGTTGAAGCTTATATTGCCTTCATTCATGGTGGCAGTAAAATGTTTATTTTACTTCCAGTTTACCATCGTCTTGTCGACTAGACTCGATCCTCTGATGTAGTTGAGGATCGATTTGCCCTCCCTGCCTAGGCCATCTCGGACCAATTCGTCAGAAAATTAAAACAAGTGAGATGGCCCCTTTACAATGCGTCAACTACTAGCTACATGGCCCACGGGAGTCCCATCAATAAAACCGTTTAGTTAGACATTATAAATCAAAAATATTAATTATTAACTAAATTATCTCTAGTGGACATTCTAATTAGATCTAGTTGATTATTATCAATAATTGTTATAACTCCGAATCACTTATTACTACCGAATTAATTTCACATAATCTAGAGAGATTTAATTTACATGGAGTGACTTATTATCGATCTCCATATACATATGTTATGAAATTCTGAGCTTTGAAGCTATGGCAATTTGTACAAAATTCTCTTTTTACCACAATTTAATCATTTTTTTTTTTTCTATTCTTTACTAGGGTATTTTCGATGATGGCGGCCTTTCTCTGTACTTCCAATCAAACTCTCTATTACTCTCTTCCATAAAATTTCCTTTTTTTTCCTGTTTCCTTTCTTTGACTTTCTTTATCTTTTCTTGATTCTCTCTCATTTATATGGGATCTCTCTCGCATTTAACCCGCTCTTTTTTTTCTTTTTTTTTCTTGGGTTTTATTTCTTCTTTAATATCTTTTCATGGGCAACAAGGAGGGTCATATTTAACGGCAGATAAAAATTATAAAAAAAATTGACTCACCCCTTTTTCTCCAAATCCAACGATGAAAGCGCTTCCATTCTGGATCGGTGTTAATTTATTTTTTGTTTAACTTTCACTGAAAAAAAATGCTGGAGAGACATAATAAAGGAAGGAGACAAAAAAAAAATAGCACCAAAAGAACGGAGAGAAGGAAAAGGTTTTTTTTTTCCTAGATTAATGGGGCATTTTTTTTCTTGATTTTTTTTTTTTTTGAAATGCAAACTGAAATTTACTTTTTTTTGATTAAAAAATCTGCCACCATCATAGACTTTACCCGATTTCGAAACTTATATTGCGAACTAGAATTTTAGGTAAATCGAATGCCGGTTAAAATTTTTTTCCACTTTTTCGGTGTTTCATTTGGCAACATTTCTTTTTAGGCTCGGATCAGCTCGCTTCTGTTGCTAACCCTTTGTTTGCCGGCAACATCCATAACCTTTCAGCCTAAAAGTAGGCAACCTACTCTCATAACCATCGGCCAGCGCTACAATAGCCCCCCCAAAAGAATCTGACTTGGGGCCTGAAGTCACAAGACAGATCCAACAAAAGCTGGCCGGTGCTACTGTCGGATACCTTTGGCATGGAACCGACCAACTGATCGCCCGTTTAAATCTTCTAGCTCGTAACATGCATTTCCACATTTTTGTCTCACTCGAGCTTTAATAAACGCCGGTCCCAGCTTTGCATTATAACCGACTTGGAAATCGCTTTGCTTGAAATTTCGCCGATAAACTTCCTGGCCTACCTGATAGCTCACTAGTTGCGACCGTAAATTGTAATGGCGCTGATTCCTTTCCTGTATTACATTGGCTAACACTTTGGCTCGTCCCGCCATTATTTCCCTAGAATCTTCCCTGGAAAACTCAATGCCTCGATCTTCTAACAATTTCAATGTTCTTAGCAATTTATATGTCGATCCAGAGGAAATGAAATGCTGTCCAAAAAACCATATAATAAGGAGAAGTACCTAGACTCGAATGTACCGCCGACCGCAGTGCGCAACTGATGTGACTCAGATTACTGTCCCAATTTTTCTGATCAGGCTTTATGTAGGACCGTATGGCTGATATGACAGATCGATTAACTCGTTCTGAGGCATTCGCCTGAGGCGCATGTACAGCAGTAGTTACATGAGAAATTTTATATTCACCTAATAATTTTTCGAAAGCATGGGACTTAAATTGCGATCCATTATCCGAAACTATTGTTTCAGGTACCCCGAACAAATGGAATAACTCGCCTTCTAAATATTCTAAAACATTGATTAAAAGTGGCCAATAAAAATGCCTGCGTATTTTCTCCAGTGTCTTATGTATACCTCCATAAGAAGCTAATGGATGATCATGGGAATTCTGTAACACCGCGGGAATCATCTCTTTAGGAATCCATAATTTCCACGCCATGCAATCATTTAGAGGATCACCGGTACTGTGTTCCATACGACGATATACCCTGCTATCAACCACTTTTAAATCTGGCAATTTATCTTGGTTAGCTTGTACATCCTGAACTAAACTTTTATATTCCGCTGAGTCAAAATAAGGTGATTTGAGGTCCACTAATTCTATTTCGGCTATTTGCTCTTCGTTCACTCTGGAAAGAGCATCTGGCACTAGGTTTAATTTTCCACTTCGATGTTCGATCTTAAAACGGAAACACTGTAATTTCAAAGCCCAACGGGCTAACCGACTATGCAGATCCGATTGTGACATCAACCATTTCAAAGATGCGTGATCGGTTATTATAGTAAAATCATGTCCCTCGACATATCCTCGAAATCTTTTGACACATAACACGGCTGCAAGACATTCTAATTCGGTAACAGTATAATTTTTTTGTGCCTTGTTTAGCTTTTTAGACATAAAACTAATGGGATATTCATCACCCTGCTCCGTTTTCTGCATCAGTACGCCTCCGACGCCCGTTTTGCTGGCATCACAGTGAATGTAAAATGGTTTTCCAAAATCTGGGCTGCGCAATACAGGTGCTGAGCACAATTTCTCCTTTAATTTTATGAATGCTTCTTCACCCGCTGGGGACATAGCAAACTTAGATTTCTGTTTTAGCAAATCTGTGAGGGGCGCGGCTACATCTGCGAAATTTTCTATAAACTTTCTATACCAACCGGCCATTCCCAAGAAACTCCTTAATGCTCTAAGTGTTTTCGGCACTGGAAAATTTGCTACGGCTGCAATCTTTTCGGGATCTGTTTTTATGCAACCCCCGCCAACAATGTGCCCTAAATATTTTACTGAGCGTCTGCAAAATTGACTTTTTTCCACATTGAGTGTTAAACCAGCCAATTTCACATGGGATGCAACTTGACTTAACACCTTTAAATGGGACTCAAAACTATCAGACAGCACCAACAAATCATCTAAATAGACAAAAACTTCGTTGCGAAGCGCTGGAGGAATCACCTTATCCATGAGCCTTGTCATTGTTTGGGATGCGTTGGTTAAACCAAATGGCATTACTTTATATTGGTACAATGGTCTGCCAGGAACGGTAAATGCAGTCTTGTCCCTGGATTTTGGGTCCAATGGTACTTGCCAATAGGCATCTTTTAAATCCAAACTTGAAATAAAACAGGCTGTTGGTAAACGGCTAAGTATACCATCAATTTGGGGCAGAGGATACGCATCCTTGCGGGTTACCGAATTTACTTTTCTGCTATCAAGACAAACTCGAGTTTTACCTGGTTTTTCAACCATAACTACCGGTGAAGACCATGCACTCTCTGATTCTTCAATTACACCTAAACTTAGCATTCGATCGATTTCGGCGTACAAGATCTTTTCTTTTGCCGGTGAAAGAGGGAAATGTCGCTGTTTTACTGGAATTGCATCTCCCACATCAATGATATGCGTTACCAAGGAAGTCTTTCCTAGACCTGATATGGCAAATGAAGGAAATAGATCCACTACTTTTTTTAACTTGTGCATGTCGTTCGCAGATAATTCATGTAAATCTGAGGTTAATTCGGAGACTTGCCCAGAAGTAGGTAGTAAATTGAATAAGGTCCAGAAATCGATTCCTAAATATAAATCTTGGGTTAATGCTGGTATGATAAATAACTTTATGATTTCTGTGTGACCTTGATATTCTATTTGAGTGCTGACTTGACCTAAAATATTTTGCCTTTGGCCATCTGCTGTACTTATGGTTCTATAAACTCTTTCAAAAGGAGTTTTACTGCGAATAAATTGTTTAGCTAACTGTCCACCTAAACAGCTGACCGCTGCTCCAGTGTCCAAAAGGCCTAGTACCACTTGATTCAATAGCCGAACTTCGGCAAATGGACGCTGGTCGTTTGGTTTATAGCGAATCTCCTCGATTTCTTTATTTGCCTGCCAATATTGTCTCATTCGATTGGTGCTACGTGACATATTCTTATGACTATTCTGATCGTAAACTGTTTCATCCTTTGTACAAACTAATTCGGGAATTCTTTCTTCAACTAGGATTTCGGGTTTATTAATTAAATTTAATGCTTCGTTTCGGGGTTCGTCCTGCCGCTGGGTTGAACACACTGGAGTTGACGAGGCTGTGTGTTCACCTTTCCGTTTTTTAAACATTTCGGGCAAGATGGTTTATAAATATTTGGCGAGCCGCAACCGAAACAAAAGATTTTACGAATAGCTGCGCAATCCTGATATCGGTGTCCTTCCTTTCGACAATTCCAACATATTAATGCAATGGCTCCTATTTCGGTCTCACTTTCGGTAGTCAAAAATTCTTCGGCATCCTGCATTTGATTTACATCGACTATTTCTGCAATCTGCTTTCTGTAATAAGTTGGTTTTTGATAGGCTGACTCTCTTTTAATGTCTTCTAAGAATCGTTCTCGGCGCCGGCAAATTTTTCGCAACTCCTCTACCGTGTCTATACGAATGTTTAAAATTTCGTGACGTATTTCTGCCCTAAGATTGCGTTTTAATATTTCGACAATTGTGCCTTCGGCAAGAGGTTCTTCCAAACTATCCATCAGCAAAACCACCGCTTCATAAAAAGAATCAAAATTTTCTTTTTCTCGCTGCTTTCGATCCCTTATGGTTTCTCTAATGTCAACATCCGTCAATGTGTCTCGAAATTGTTTTCTTAATGCCCTACATAGGTCATCCCAGTTAAACGGATTTCGACTTTTGTGGAAACGCCAATAAAATTCCCTAGCTTTTCCATCAAATAACAAACTTGCGTTGCTGCAAAGGACAGTGAAATCGCCATCTAACATTTGTCTGGTGAGAGATTCTACCCGATATATAAAATTATCTACACTAAGACCATCTGAACTACCATTGTATCTCAGTTTCCAGCTGTTCATGATGTGCCCAACTTTATCCGGCCTCTGAAGCAATTCTGAGCTAAAACTTCTTGGCGTTTGGGTACCACCTTGCCTTTCTTGATAGCGATCTCTTGCTAAAGTTGGCTCCCGATCAACATTAAATTGTCTCCCGCTTTCAGCTGCTGGGGCATCAGCTCTTGTTGTTCTATTTGGGTTGAAATTTTCCTGCATTAGCTGTGCCATTTGAGCAGACATTTGAGACATTTGCTGGCCAGCTGTGTTTGCGATACTTTCTCTTTGAGCTGCCTCCTGTCTTTGCAATGGAATGCTCGAGGGATCTGGTCCCCTTTGCTGACTCCTAGGCGTTCTGGCACCTTGGCTGGTGCTGGCTTCTTCACCAGTGGACTGGGCCTGCTTTTGTGATCTAGTGTTTTGTGCCACGGAATTGTCGAAACAAATTTTTTTACACGTCGGACAAAAATTGTTTGTAACAGCATGGCTCATTATACACTTTTTGTGAAAATTATAACCGCACTTGGTTGTATGCTCTTCAGCTAATGATAACGGTCTCTGACAAAGCGGACAATTTCGCTGAACTTCGGCCTCACCTTCATTATCTGAGTGGCTGAGAGGCATTGTTGTTTCTTTTAGTTCTTTAAATTAAATTTTTCTACTAAATAAAAATTCCTAAAATCGAGGTCGTAAAATTTTCTTATAATATTTCTAATCTAAATGTGCTACTTTGCCTCCAAAAGAAACAAAAGACTGAACTAATTAATCAAAACAAATAAACATAAAATAAAATATAAAAATGTAAAAATATAAAAATATAAAAAATATAAAAATATAAAAATATGAAAATATAAAAATATAAAAATATAAAAATATAAAAAAATAAAAAATATAAAAATATAAAAATATAAAAATATAAAAATATAAAAATATAAAAATATAAAAATATAAAAATATAAAAATATAAAAATATAAAAATATAAAAATATAAAAATATAAAAATATAAAAATATAAAAATATAAAAATATAAAAATATAAAAATATAAAAATATAAAAATATAAAAATATGAAAATATGAAAATATGAAATTATCAACATATAAAAAATGTGAAAAATATAAAAATATAAAAGTATATATAAAAAAGGTAATGCGCTAAAACACAAAATTTATCAACATGTAACATATGGGCTCCCGCACCGCCGGTGCACCTATCGTCTGCTTTGTTTTAAGTCTGCCGACTTACGCGTGTCAATGCAAAAGAAAAAGTATCAAAAAAGACTTGCCGACTGGCTGGCTGACTTGTAACGGTGACTCATTCTCGCACCGTCTTACTGAGAGCTAATACGCAGCCAGTGGCGTAGCTTCTGTAGCTGAACTGCTGATCCGTGGCCATGATGCGGTTTTTAAACCATCCTCTCATGTTTTCCTATTCGTATCGGCGGCTCTGACAACAGAAGTAGAAAAAATAGAATTCTTCCACCCACGATATCCACGTCATTAGTGGTCAGCTGATTGCTTCTGAAAGTCACCCGCTGCTAGTCCAAGCGAAATGAACGTGAATATCTTTGGGTTTGGATTTTTTTTTTTTTTTCTTTTAGATTTGAGCATATATTATAATTTCTCCAATGTGGTTTGAGTGCAAGTTACTGATAACTTAACTAATTCCAATTCCTATGCATATAAGAAAAATAATTTTTTCCGCCCATGAAATGTATAGACTACAGAAAAGATTTTTGTGGATTTTTTTATGGGTAAATTCTGCCACTGTGGTCAGACTTTTCCTTTAACAAAGAAAAGCACTGCAGTTCCAATGCAGCTGCGGAACACCAAAACTAAAACCCACTAAAGACATAATTATCATTCGCCGCTGTGATAAAGACTCTGGTAGCATTTACGAAATTTCTAGCTATCAGACCATCCCCACCTCAGATTTGAAATCAAATTAAAGGAAAATAAAAAATTGAAAGAAGATAAAAAAAATTCATTTGGTTTTGTATTTCGTGAGCCACAAAATTGTGGCCCCATTGTTGGGCGCCATTTAAATAAGATGAGATATAAGATAAATAATTATAACTGTAATGTTTCAGTTTCTGGCCAAGATGTATAAAACCAATCGAGGGCGCACGCTTAATTTTTTTCCGGCTCTTGCTCGTCGACTAGTTGGTCTGGTGGTTTTGCCCTCGATCAGAAGGGCCTCCTTTATCTCTCTTATTCAAAAATAAATTTTATAAAAGAGTGCTAGACAAAATGCTAAACCGGAGGAGAAAAAAAATGCATAACCAAATGAATTTTAACATTAGCCCGCCTTGACATCGTCTTGTCGACTAGACTCGATCCTCTGATGTAGTTGAGGATCGATTTGCCCCTCCCTGCCTAGGCCATCTCGGACCAATTCGTCAGAAAATTAAAACAAGTGAGATGGCCCCTTTACAATGCGTCAACTACTAGCTACATGGCCCACGGGAGTCCCATCAATAAAACCGTTTAGTTAGACATTATAAATCAAAAATATTAATTATTAACTAAATTATCTCTAGTGGACATTCTAATTAGATCTAGTTGATTATTATCAATAATTGTTATAACTCCGAATCACTTATTACTACCGAATTAATTTCACATAATCTAGAGAGATTTAATTTACATGGAGTGACTTATTATCGATCTCCATATACATATGTTATGAAATTCTGAGCTTTGAAGCTATGGCAATTTGTACAAAATTCTCTTTTTACCACAATTTAATCATTTTTTTTTTCTATTCTTTACTAGGGTATTTTCGATGATGGCGGCCTTTCTCTGTACTTCCAATCAAACTCTCTATTACTCTCTTCCATAAAATTTCCTTTTTTTTCCTGTTTCCTTTCTTTGACTTTCTTTATCTTTTCTTGATTCTCTCTCATTTATATGGGATCTCTCTCGCATTTAACCCGCTCTTTTTTTTTTTTTTTTTTTCTTGGGTTTTATTTCTTCTTTAATATCTTTTCATGGGCAACAAGGAGGGTCATATTTAACGGCAGATAAAAATTATAAAAAAAATTGACTCACCCCTTTTTCTCCAAATCCAACGATGAAAGCGCTTCCATTCTGGATCGGTGTTAATTTATTTTTTGTTTAACTTTCACTGAAAAAAAATGCTGGAGAGACATAATAAAGGAAGGAGACAAAAAAAAATAGCACCAAAAGAACGGAGAGAGGGAAAAGGTTTTTTTTTTTCCTAGATTAATGGGGCATTTTTTTTCTTGATTTTTTTTTTTTGAAATGCAAACTGAAATTTACTTTTTTTTGATTAAAAAATCTGCCACCATCATAGACTTTACCCGATTTCGAAACTTATATTGCGAACTAGAATTTTAGGTAAATTGAATGCCGGTTAAAATTTTTTTCCACTTTTTCGGTGTTTCCTCTCCCTCTTTCTTCCGTCGGAGACCGCTCACTCTCGACCGCCTACGCAAGCTACACTGAGAGGGCCCAGGCCGATCGTCGCAGTCTGTAGCGCTTCAACTCAATTCTTCCCCTCTCGCTTGCTTCGACTTTGATATTCCCCTCTTCCGGGGGCCGCTGGTCGTCGTAACTCTGTACGATAAAACTCAGCTCAGCGGCTGCCTCCCCTGGATAAGCGTACAAAAAAAACAGGAAAAGGAGAAAATCAATGCCAAAGTTTAAACTACCGGCTCTAAGTTGGCTAGCTTTGCCATTTTCATACCAAAAGAAAATCATATCGCCTTTCAGCACTTACCCTGGATAAGCGCTCGTTGCCGGTGAATAATTGATTTGATTTGATTTATCTTATTCTTTCCAACTTTACTTTTCCAATAAAATAGATTAATACAGTGTCGCTGGAAAGTTGAGGTTTCAAATATTTGATTTTATTCCTCTTTTTCTTTTTTTTTTCCAACCGCTTTAATATTGGCCGATTTTTAGCACAACTGATTTTACATTTTTTTTTTTTCGCGGAAATTTTTCCACTAGCCACTAATTCAACTGGCCTTTACAAGCTTCTGACTTCTACTCAGGGACCGATTGCCTTCCTGGGAATGCTATGCGAGAAACCTCCATTTTCGGTAACCGAGAGATCTGTTGGGAACATTTCTTTTTAGGCTCGGATCAGCTCGCTTCTGTTGCTAACCCTTTGTTTGCCGGCAACATCCATAACCTTTCAGCCTAAAAGTAGGCAACCTACTCTCATAACCATCGGCCAGCGCTACATGTTCGGCAGAGCCGGATTTCAGGTGTCGAGGTTCGGCACAACAAATTTATATGTGCGCTGGTGAAATAATAAGATTTTGTTGTTGAAATTTTGTGTATGCAAATCGGTGGTTTTATTTATAATTTGGGTTATGTTGAATAGTTATTTATAAATATTATCGTGTGGCTTTTTGGATGGCGGTGGCAAAGTTTGCTGCCAGTGGTTACTGTTGATGATGCGCGTCCAATATTTGGGAAATTTTGATGATCAAACGAGAATAACTTTAGCAGATAATTTGATTCTGTTGCCAGGAATACTCCTGGTGTTGCCTTTCTATCCTAACCACTGCTAATCTCCTAAAATTTGCTAGGAATAACTCCTAGTCTTCCCCCACTGTGCCATGAATACTCCTGGTCTTGCCTATTCTGTGCTAGGAGTACTCCTAGTCGATCCTGCCTGTGCCAGGACTACTCCTAGTCTTCCTATCTGTGCTATGAATACTCCTAGTCTTATATATATTGCTAGGAATAACTATTAGTCTTTCCTATATTGCTAGGAATACTCCTAGTCTTATATATATTGCTAGGAATAGCTCCTAGTCTTTGACTATGTGCTAGGAATAACTCCTAGTCTTTATTTTGCCGCTAGGAATATCTCCTGGTCTTCAATTCTGCTGCTAGTAATATCTCCTGGTCTTTAATTCTGTTGCTAGGAATATCTCCCAGTCTTTAATTCTGCTTGATGTTACCCTTCGTTTGACCGTCGAGTTTCTGAAAGAACTCAACTCCACTAATTTCGCAAAATATGATGTTCAACTTCACTTATAGACTTCACTTTTTGATTCTTCACTTGGCACTTCGCTTTTCATAACTTTCACTCACGCACTAGTTATCCCTCTGGTCTCAGCCGTGCGTATTTATAGTCATCTTGACCCAATCAGGACGCGTGGTGAACTCCTGACACGTTACGGGTACATTTCCATCAGTTTTCGTTTTGTTTTGAAAACTTTCCATTGCTCGTTTCCTTTTGATCGGCTTTCTCTGCCGCTCATTCAGCATAGCTTTCTTGTTGCTATGCATGGTGAAATTCTTTCACTTTGCATGCGTCGCCTGTTGATCTGCTGAACTCCCAGCCTCGGTTGCCAACGGCGTCTCCTTTTCGGCTTTCTCCTGGTCTCGCGCTGGCCCCGTGATTTCCGCCACCGCCGCCACTTTTATTCTTCTGGACGTTGACGCGTGCAATGCGCAGTACGTTCAAGTGGTCCAAGCGACACCAGGACAAAGCCTGTTACGCGCGAACCCTATCAGACAGCATACAAAAACGAAGTCGCGTGGACAACGGACGACAACTAAAATAATAATTAAGACTAACTACTAGATAGATAACTTAAAATAGTAGTTTTTAGAATAGTTGTAGAGAACTCTGATCCGATTACAGAATAAAGGCGGTTGTAGTCGGAACAGAGAACTCGAAAAGGTTCATGTAAAGAATAGTTGGAAGTACAGCGTGTTAAAGTTAAAGGGACATAATTTCGGGTTAATCTACAAGGTACAGATAGATTGACCTGATTAAGTAAATTAGGACAATCTATTTGTCCATTTAGAAGCTTATGAATAAACAAAGTACCAAGCATTACTCTACGATTAAGTAAGGAGGGAAGGTTAATTAGAAGAAGTCTTTTAGAATAAGAGGGCAAGTTAACATTTCGATCCCAGTTTAAACCACGAAGAGCAAAAATTAGAAACTGTTTTTGAACAGATTCAATTTTAACTTGGTGTGATCCATATTGTGGAGACCAAACACATGATCCATACTCCAAAATGGGGCGGACCAGTGAAATAAAAAGAGTTTTGGTTGTGTAAGGATCGTCAAATTCTTTCGACCATCGCTTAACGAAACCAAGACAACTCATGGCTTTATTGACAGTGATATTAATATGACGAGTAAAATTTAATTTGTGGTCCATGAGTACACCCAAATCATTAATCTCGTTCAAACGTTCAAGTGGGGTATTTTTGAGATAATATACCACTAATTGAAAAGAGGATCTATAAAATGACATGACATTACATTTTGAAACATTAAGGTTTAATAAGTTAATTTCACACCAAGTTTGAAAGTTATTAAGATCGACTTGAAGCAGACGTGGAGAGCTTAAGTCTTTAAA
>JAEIGH010000576.1:0-28661 GCA_018903575.1 Drosophila saltans | reverse complement strand
TTTTCGTATGTATTTTTTTAAAAATACCTTAAGACTTCATAATTTTATATAAATAAATAGACATTTCCGATATTCAATGTATTAAATCATATGAATATGAGATATTTACTTTTAATTCAATTTAATATACAAAACCCACACACCCCAATATAGGTTTTGTGCCACGTTTTCTATAAGTCGCGCAGTTATGAAGGGAAAATACCATTTAACTAACAATTTAATATATGAAATTTTCATTTAATATTAAAATTACAATAATAATATATGAAATTTTCATTTAATATTCAATTCAATAATATATGAAATTTTCATTTAATATTCAATTCAATAATATATGAAATTTTCATTTAATATTCAATTCAATAATATATGAAATTTCCATTTAATATTCAATAATATATGAAATTTTCATTTAATATTCAATTAAATAATATATGAAATTTTCATTTAATATTCAATAATATATGAAATTTTCATTTAATATTCAATTCAATAATATATGAAATTTCCATTTAATATTCAATAGTATATGAAATTTTCATTTAATATTCAATTCAATAATATATGAAATTTCCATTTAATATTCAATAACATATGAAATTTTCATTTAATATTCAATTCAATAATATATTAAATTTTCATTTAATATTCAATAGTATATGAAATTTTCATTTAATATTCAATTCAATAATATATGAAATTTCCATTTAATATTCAATAATATATGAAATTTTCATTTAATATTCAAAATAATATATGAAATTTTCATTCAATATTCAATAATATATGAAATTTTCATTTAATATTTAAAACAATAATATATAAAATTTTCATTTAATATTCAATAATATATGAAATTTTCATTTAATATTCAATAATATATGAAATTTTCATTTAATATTCAATAAATATATGAAATTTTCATTTAATATTCAATAATATATGAAATTTTCATTTAATATTCAATTTAATAATATATAAAATTTTCATTTAATATTCAATGCAATAATATATGAAATTTCCATTTAATTTTCAATTCAATAATATATGAAATTTTCATTTAATATTCAATTCAATAATATATGAAATTTTCATTTAATATTCAATTTTCATATGTATTATTTTAGTGTAATATTTAATAAATATATTAAATTATTTAATATTGAGATATTTTAATTTATTTCATATAATTTATATATATAAATATTTATTTTTATATTATTTTATATGCTCGAAGAAATTTGTTTAATATATTTATGTTTTGTCCATTATTAGTAAATTAACCAATCACATCACTTCATAAACACTTATGTTCGGACTTAGTAAATTTTCGCCGTGTTGTTGAAATCCCCAAAAATAGTGTGCCTTTTTCCGTCAATTCCTTTTAATTTCAGTTTTTGCAATCATATAATATAATTCCCACTGAAGCATGATATGAGAGAGCTACTTACACTCATGTACACTCAATTGCTTGCCGACAATTGAATATTGGTTAGAGGACTAAAGCGGTATCCAAAATTGCCTTTAAAAATCCATATGGATTATGGGATTTAGATATATTTGATAAAAAGTGTTTATACTTTGTTTTCTTATATTTATATCTGATAAATATAATATTATCTGCAGGCTTCACTACTTGGTGGTGCCTTTCCGTCAATTCCTTTTAATTTCAGCTTTTGCAATCTCATATATGTATACTTCCCTATGAAGCTACTGAGAAAGCTATATATGACAATTTTTTATGGTTAGAACTAGCGGGCGGCGATATCGAATTGTCTTTATATATCTATATGGATTATTGGATATACATATATTTGATGAAAAAGTAGTGTATATACTTTGTTTTCTGATATATCTGATAAATATAATATTGTTTGCAGGCGCATCACTACTTGGTGTGGGGCCTTTCCGTCAATTCCTTTTAATTTCAGCTTTTGCAATCTCATATGAAGCAACTGGGAAAGCTATACAGGTGGTTGTTATGTATGTACACTCGATTGTTGGCCGATAATTTGTATATGGTTAGAACTAGGGCGGCGGTGTTATCTGACTGATATATTAACAACATGTTAAATATTTATAATTTTTAATATACTTTAAATCAATATATAATTTTCATTAATATGATTATAAATAAATAATTTATCTCATATCATATCATTATTTTGGTCAATATTAAGATTTTCAAGAAATCCATTTTATATTCGTCACTAAAAATATGACATGTCAATTGGATACCCGTGGCGGCGGCACATTTTGGTTGCAAAATTCTTTTCTGCATACCATTTTAATATAATATAATAATGGGAAAACCATTATTATAATTATATTCGAATCATCAAGCAAAGGATAAGCTTCAGTGGATCGCAGTAAGGCAGCTGCTCAACCACTTACAACACCTAGCCTGTTACAAAAGTCGTTTACAATTGATTCTAGGCTTTGTCATTGTATTAAATAATGTTTTAATAAGTAACTAGCGCGGCATCAGGTGATCGAAGATCCTCCCAATTTACTATGTCACAAATAACATTGGCATCACATCCATTGTCGTTTATAAAATAAACTTTTAATGGTTTAGAAGCCATACAATGCAAATTGCCCCTTATTTATCATTGCAGTCCAGCACGGATACGACCTTAGAGGCGTTCAGGCATAATCCAACAGACGCAGCGTCATACCACTGTTCGCTCGAACAAATATTGTGCCATTGGTCCGTACCTGCGGTTCCTCTCGTACTACGCAGGAATGCTGTCGCAACAACGTTTTGTCATTAGTAGGGTAAAACTAACCTGTCTCACGACGGTCTAAACCCAGCTCACGTTCCCTTGCATGGGTGAACAATCCAACGCTTGGTGAATTTTGCTTAACAATGATAGGAAGAGCCGACATCGAAGGATCAAAAAGCGACGTCGCTATGAACGCTTGGCCGCCACAAGCCAGTTATCCCTATGGTAACTTTTCTGACACCTCTTGTTAAAAACTCTTTAAACCAAAAGGATCGATAGGCCGAGCTTTTGCTGTCCCTGTGTGTACTGTACACCGAGATCAAGTCAGCATTTGCCCTTTTGCTCTATGTGTGGTTTCTGTCCGCACTGAGCTGGCCTTGGGACACCTCCGTTATTATTTGAGAGATGTACCGCCCCAGTCAAACTCCCTACCTGGCAATGTCCTTGAATTGGATCATACCTGAGTAATTGGAGTTATATATTTCAAATTGAAAATACATAAATGCATTCTCTCATTAAAGAATTTGTTTGCGATTATGTAACAAACTCGTGATACTTTGATCAAGAAGCTTGCATAAAAACCCAATACCATAAGATATAATAAATATATCCGTATAATGGCTAGGAAATGATACACGTTCCATTTAATCAAGTAAGTAAGGAAACAATAAGAGTAGTGGTATTTCATTGAGGATATTAAACACAAGGAAAAATATCTCCCACTTATTCTACACCTCTTACGTCTCCTTACACTGCCAGATTAGAATCAAGCTCAAAAGGGTCTTCTTTCCCCGCTAATTATTCCAAGCCCGTTCCCTTGGCTGTGGTTTCGCTAGATAGTAGATAGGGACAGTAGGAATCTCGTTAATCCATTCATGCGCGTCACTAATTAGATGACGAGGCATTTGGCTAAGAGAGTCATAGTTACTCACGCCGTTGACCCGCGCTTACTTGAATTTCTTCACTTTGACATTCAGAGCACTGGGCAGAAATCACATTGTGTCAACACCCGCTAGGGCCATCACAATGCTTTGTTTTAATTAGACAGTCGGATTCCCCAAGTCCGTGCCAGTTCTGAATTGATTGTTAATTGATAATCGTTCTAATTTAAAAGAACTAATTAAAATTAATTAGTATTCTTAAAAATTTTAGCAAGAAAGTTCCACAATTGGCTACGTAACTAAACTATCCGGGGAACAAATAACTATCATAAATGATAGAAACTCTATTTACCCAGAACGAGCACATAAACCATGTTATTGTTTCCCAATCAAGCCCGACTATCTCAATCTTCAGAGCCAATCCTTATCCCGAAGTTACGGATCTAATTTGCCGACTTCCCTTACCTACATTATTCTATCGACTAGAGACTCTTCACCCGCGCTTACTTGAATTTCTTCACTTTGACATTCAGAGCACTGGGCAGAAATCACATTGTGTCAACACCCGCTAGGGCCATCACAATGCTTTGTTTTAATTAGACAGTCGGATTCCCCAAGTCCGTGCCAGTTCTGAATTGATTGTTAATTGATAATCGTTCTAATTTAAAAGAACTAATTAAAATTAATTAGTATTCTTAAAAATTTTAGCAAGAAAGTTCCACAATTGGCTACGTAACTAAACTATCCGGGGAACAAATAACTATCATAAATGATAGAAACTCTATTTACCCAGAACGAGCACATAAACCATGTTATTGTTTCCCAATCAAGCCCGACTATCTCAATCTTCAGAGCCAATCCTTATCCCGAAGTTACGGATCTAATTTGCCGACTTCCCTTACCTACATTATTCTATCGACTAGAGACTCTTCACCTTGGAGACCAGCTGCGGATATTGGTACGGCCTGTTGAGAAGTTTACGTATCCCCACCATAATTTTTAAAGGTCCGAGGAGAAAATATCGACACAACAGTATATGTCATGCTCTTCTAGCCCATCTACCATATCTCTCTGCGAAAGACTTCCATGGTAGTGCGGCTATAAAACAGAAAAGAAAACTCTTCCGATACCTCTCGACGGCTTCTTTATGGTTGTTCCTGTTGCCAGGATGAGCACGAGGCCCATATTTAATAACAAACGGATACTCAACAGGTTACGGAATTGGAACCGTATTCCCTTTCGTTCAAAATTATTCAAGTTTTAGACTTTATTAACTTGAAAATTTTCGGCTTTCGCCTTGAACTTAGGACCGACTAACTCGTGATCAACCACTGTTCACACGAAACCCTTCTCCACTTCAGTCCTCCAAGGTCTTATTCGATTATTTGCTACTATCACCAAGATCTGTACCAATAGCGGCTCCATGCAGGCTTACGCCAAACACTTCTATGCACACCATTGTACCTTGCTACTCACTAAAGTTGCAAAATTTATATTATTAAATAATATAAATCATCTACTTTAGAGGTAATGTATAGGTATACAACTTAAGCCCCATCCATTTTAAGGGCTAGTTGCTTCGGCAGGTGAGTTGTTACACACTCCATGATCACTGTCCTGCTGTTTTAAGCAACCAACGCCTTTCATGGTTTCTGTATGAGTTGTTAATTTGGGCACCGTAACATTACGTTTGGTTCATCCCACAGCGCCAGTTCTGCTTACCAAAAGTGGCCACTGGGCACATTATATCATAGCCTTAAACTTCATATTAAGAAAGTTAAGGTTCTTACCCATTTAAAGTTTGAGAATAGGTTAAGATCGTTTCGACCCTAAGTCCTCTAAACATTCGCTTTACCAGATAAGAGTATTTTATATAACACTTAAATGCACCAGCTATCCTGAGGAAAACTTCGGAAGGAACCAGCTACTAGATGGTTCGATTGTTTCGGTCATCCATCAGGGTTTCCCCTGACTTCAACCTGATCAAGTATACTTCACCATCTTTCGGGTCACAGCATATATGCTCAAGGTACGTTCTAGTTTGAGGTATAAATAATATAAATATTATTACACATAACTTTTTAGAACGCCCCGGGATTGTGCTAATTAACTATAAATAGTTAAAAAACTAATCCCATTATTAGTCAAGTTAATTATGCTATTAGGTTTATATCCCAATAACTTGCACATATGTTAGACTCCTTAGTCCGTGTTTCAAGACGGGTCCCGAAGGTATCCTGAATCTTTCGCATTGTTAATCATACAAGTGCATATAATAAACATAGAAAATCAATGATAATCATGCTATTATATAATTTTAAAAAAATTAACGCACTGTATTCATATAAATCTATCAACACTTTATCAAATTAATGACATTTATTTTATGTTAAATTGCAAGCAAAATAATTTAAATAAACTATAAGTCATATTTTATGATAAATTTGGTTTATATTAATAGATTACAATGTCCTTATATGGAAAAAATGCACACTATTATTATAATATTATTTAAATATTACAATTTTAATGATGAATTTTCCAAAACGGATATTCAGGTTTATCGGGCGTAACCTCTAAGCAGTTTCACGTACTATTTAACTCTCTATTCAGAGTTCTTTTCAACTTTCCCTCACGGTACTTGTTAACTATCGGTCTCATGGTTATATTTAGTTTTAGATGGAGTTTACCACCCACTTAGTGCTGCACTATCAAGCAACACGACTCTTTGGAAACACCATCTATTAATCATTAATGTTATACGGGCCTGGCAACCTCTATGGGTAAATGGCCTCATTTAAGAAGGACTTAAATCATTAATTTCTCATACTAGAATATTGATGCTCCATACACTGCATCTCACATTTGCCATAAAGACAAAGTGACTTAGTTCTGAACTATTTTCTTTTTGCTCGCCGCTACTAAGAAAATCCTTGTTAGTTTCTTTTCCTCCCCTAATTAATATGCTTAAATTCAGGGGGTAGTCCCATATGAGTTGAGGTTGTATATACACAAATATAAATATATAATTTTCTTTTATATATTGAAACCATTAATATATTTCTATTATGTGAAGAATAATAATATTTACTTAATTTTTTTTTCATAATAAATCATTAATAAGAGGCAATTCTAGATGAAAAAAAAAAACATTTTTTTTTTTTTTTTTATGCTAGACATTCCTCAGTATTATAACAATTGAAAATGAAATT
Source organism: Drosophila saltans (assembly GCA_018903575.1). NCBI lineage: Eukaryota > Metazoa > Arthropoda > Insecta > Diptera > Drosophilidae > Drosophila > Drosophila saltans. The sequence continues at coordinate 21,842 of JAEIGH010000576.1, read as the reverse complement.
AATATACATCTTCGTTTTTCTCATACTTGAGAGATAATGTGTTTCATTTATAATTAATATTATGAAAATTTATTATATTAAATATAAAAATTTCCAATAATATACCATGTGTTTTAAAATTTTGTAAAATATTAAAACAACTTATTGAGCATAGTCTTACAACCCTCAACCATATGTAGTCCAAGCAGCACTCTAAAATAAATTAAAGTACCATAACAGCATGGACTGCGATATGCGTTCAAAATGTCGATGTTCATGTGTGCTGCAGTTCACACGATGACGCACAGTTTGCTGCGTTCTTCATCGACCCATGAGCCGAGTGATCCACCGCTTAGAGTGAATATATTTAGTTTTTATTTCATTACGTCATTAAAATTTTTATTGAAAGAAATTAAAAATACACCATTTTACTGGCATATATCAATTCCTTCAATAAATTCTTTATCCCGAAATAATGCTGCGAAATGTCTTAGTTTTACATAATTGATTGCATACTGGTGTTGTTGAATAATATATATTAAATTTTTGCATTATTGTATACGATCGACATATGTAAAACATTAACCTTTATAAACCAGGTACAGCATTTTATACTGGGGTTGTTGCTTTAACCATTGTATGCAAATAAACCAATAATAAGCAATACAATACGCAACGCGTGTACATTGTGGTACATATACACGCCGAAAAATAATAATGTTTTAATTTTGCATATTTAAGTTTTTATTTATATTGAATATAACAATATTATTTTTCGTATTTTTTAAATTTGGTGTTATATATATATTTAATAACGGTTGGAACATACAATAATGATCCTTCCGCAGGTTCACCTACGGAAACCTTGTTACGACTTTTACTTCCTCTAAACAATCAAGTTCGGTCAACTTTTGCGAAACAACGGTAACACACAAGGCATCACAGTGATCACGTCCGGAGACCTCACTAAATAATTCAATCGTTAGTAGCGACGGGCGGTGTGCACAAAGGGCAGGGACGTAATCAATGCGAGTTAATGACTCACACTTACTAGGAATTCCAAGTTCATGTGAACAGTTTCAGTTCACAATCCCAAGCATGAAAGTGGTTCAGCGGTTTACCCGGACCTCTCGGTCTAGGAAATACACGTTGATACTTTCATTGTAGCGCGCTGCAGCCCAGGACATCTAAGGGCATCACAGACCTGTTATTGCTCAATCTCATTATTGCTAGACGCAATTTGTCCATTTAAGAAGCTAGTGTCCTTATAATGGGACAAACCAACAGGCACGGCTCCACTTATATAAACACATTCAAACACAATAAACATTTTACTGCCACCATGAATGAAGGCAATATAAGCTTCAACACCATAATCCTGAAGATATCTATTTAATATATTTGAGTCTCGTTCGTTATCGGAATTAACCGAACTAAGAACGGCCATGCACCACTACCCATAGATTCGAGAAAGAGCTATCAATCTGTCTTACACACTTATGTTCGGACCTGGTATGTTTTCCCGTGTTGAGTCAAATTAAGCCGCAGGCTCCACTCCTGGTGGTACCCTTCCGTCAATTCCTTTAAGTTTCAGCTTTGCAACCATACTTCCCCCGGAGCCCAAAAGCTTTGGTTTCCCGGGAAGCGACTAAAAGAGCCATAAAAGTAGCTACACCCAATTGCTAGCTGGCATCGTTTATGGTTAGAACTAGGGCGGTCGCCCTTCGAATCTCCAACTTTCGTTCTTGATTAATGAAAACATCTTTGGAAAATGCTTTCGCTTAAGTTAGTCTTACGACGGTCCAAGAATTTCACCTCTCGAGTCGTAATATTAATGCCCCCAAACTGCTTCTATTAATCATTACCTCTTGATTTGAAAACCAGCGAAAGCAGAACAGAGGTCTTACTTCATTATCCCATGCACAGAATATTCAGGCATTTGAAGCCTGCTTTAAGCACTCTAATTTGTTCAAAGTAATTGTACCGGCCCAAAATAACACTCGATGAAGAGCACTAATGCAGGTTTTTAAATAGGAGGAATATATAAAAAAATGCAAATACTTAATTATATATAAGAACTCCACCGATAATACGCTTACATACATAAAGGTATAGTGCTAACTACAATTGTAAGTTGTACTACCCGTATGAAGCACAAGTTCAACTACGAACGTTTTAACCGCAACAACTTTAATATACGCTATTGGAGTTGGAATTACCGCGGCTGCTGGCACCAGACCTGCCCTCCAATTGGTCCTTGTTAAAGGATTTAAAGTGTACTCATTCCAATTACAGGGCCTCGGATATGAGTCCTGTATCGTTATTTTTCGTCACTACCTCCCCGAGCTGGGAGTGGGTAATTTACGCGCCTGCTGCCTTCCTTAGTTGTGGTAGCCGTTTCTCAGGCTCCCTCTCCGGAATCGAACCCTGATTCCCCGTTACCCGTTGCAACCATGGTAGTCCTAGATACTACCATCAAAATTTGATAGGGCAGACATTTGAAAGATCTGTCGTCGGTACAAGACCATACGATCTGCATGTTATCTAGAGTTCAACCAATATAACGATCAAATAATCGCTTGGTTTTAGCCTAATAAAAGCACACGTCCCAAAAGATCCGTGAATTACCACAGTTATCCAAGTAACTGTTAACGATCTAAGGAACCATTACTGATATAATGAGCCTTTTGCGGTTTCACTTTTAATTCGTGTGTACTTAGACATGCATGGCTTAATCTTTGAGACAAGCATATAACTACTGGCAGCATCAACCAGAATAATGTTATTTATATATTATATGTACTGTTGATATATATATCAAACAGACATATTAGATTTGATTTGATTTTTAAATAATACTTGACAATTTAATATATTTTTGAATAAAACAATAATATATATATATAAATTAGTTTTCATTTATTTTCGACGAATATGGCAACAATTTAATTGCACACATTTTCGTTCATTGACATATTTATTCATTAAATTTAATATATAATTATAAATTTCGTTCAAGAATATTTTTATTTTTTCACCTACATAATATATAATCACATTTCCATTTATTTAATTTGTTCAATATATATATTTGAAATAAATAATTGTATTTCGATAGTAAATTCATAATTTACTTTAGTTCATCATTAATATAACAAATGTATTGTTAATTATATATTAAGCAAAAGTCATCAACGAACTTTAATAGGTTGATTTTTTTATTTTTTTTTATTTTTACATAACAAAGAATGTATGCTGAAAAAGAAATAATAACTTGCATTTATAAGGTATTTACAGAATTCGCAAACAGGGAAGCCATTGAAAATAAAATAAATCCAGTGAAACTTTTATTTACAAATTCTGGGGATAAGCGTTAACGATAAATCCGGAACCAATTAATATGTAATATAAATTAAATACATAGAGCTTGGCAAGTTCCCTCATTATCTAAAATAGATAAGTAATGCCGCCGCCAAGTTATAATTGCGACACACTAATCATATATAGGGTAATTGTTATAATATAATAATTTACTATAACAAGTAATGAACATCAACTGTCCATTATGAGTAGGTTTTGTGCCATGTTTTCTATAAATCGACCATTTATGACCGAGGGTACCACTCACGTAACAATTTTCGTATGTATTTTTAAAAATACCTTAAGACTTCATACTTTTATATAAATAAATAGACATTGCCGATATTAAATGTATTAAATCATATGAATATGATATATGTACATTTACTTCATTTAATATACCAACGCTCGACATCACACCACATATAGAGGTTTTTTGACACGTTTTCTGTAAGTCGCGCAGTTATGAAGGAAGGTACCACTCACGTAACAATTTTCATATGTATTTTTAAAAATACCTTAAGACTTAATACTTTTATATAAATAAATAGACATTGCCGATATTAAATGTATTAAATCATATGAATATGAGATATTTACTTTTAATTCATTTAATATACCAACGCTCGACATCACATATAGGTTTTGTGCCACGTTTTCTATATGTCGCGCAGTTATGAAGGAAAATACCATTTAACTAACAATTTAATATATGAAATTTTCATGTAATTTTGAATTCAATTATATATATATTTTTTTTTTTTTAAATTTATTTTGTATTTGTAATCTGTCGTTAGACAATGAACAAATTGTTTGAGAATTAAGATTGACAGAAATAATATTGGAGCCAGGCGCTTACGTCTGACGCCAACTTAAGTTGGTTACAAAGGCTCTACCAGTCATCTTGTGGTCTGAATGGGAGATCAAGTGGATGGTTTCTCTTGAGTCTTCTGATGTGTTGACTATTGTCCTGGAGATTAAGTGCCAGATAGTTTTCATGGTTTTCAAGTCTCTCGCAGTAACGGTCGCTCCATCTTTGGATCTCTGACTTAATAGAGGGCATCTCCAGGTCTCTGTGTATGATAGAGTTTCTGACAAACCAAGGAGCATTCACAAACCTACGTAGTAATTTGTTTTGGAATCTTTGGAGGATCTCGATGTTGGAGTTGGATGCTGTGCCCCACAAATGAATTCCGCATTAATGCATCCTATTCTCGATTCGTCATATTCACACCTTACGTAGAATCTTCTGTTGCTTAGGTATGACTTAAAGAACAGATAATATGGTGCTGGAAGTAGGACTTTCAGTTTGTATAGCAAGCCAGGGTGCCAGACGCGATCGAAAGCCTGTTTGACATCAAGAAAGACTGAAGAGCTGTGTAATAAAATTTACTTTTATTAGCTTATTCGCCTCTGTCTTGGCCGAGCGGATATGGTACAGGCGAATTTAGGTGTGAGGACGCCAGCAAAACACAAATAATAATATTTTATGGAAGGATGGCACCAAACAAAAAAGATTAAAATTCTCCTGAATTTTCTTTACCCAGAGCTTGTAGTTGTCGTCGCACCGGAACCGGAAGAGAAAGTGAAAGTTGGCCGCATCCAACTTCTAAAATGTTGCCTTACATCAGTAGTTTGTGTGGAGTTGCCAATCCTGAGGTGGCCGATTTCTTATCGGCGTACGTCCGAACCGGCGGATTCAAATTGAAACGCCTATCGGCGTTACACTACCCCCTCCTTAGACTCGAGGCTCCTGACCGAGTACTAGATCTTGACGAGGATCAGAAAGATAGGTGGCAAGGCGGCTGACATGAACTGTTTTTGTAGCTCGTTTTCCGGGTGGTCGAACTTCGTACACCAGGTCAGATATTCGGCGGACTACTGTGGTGGGTCCGATCCAGTCCGATTGCAACTTAGGGCAACGTCCAATGCGGCGGCTAGGTGCGTACAGCCATACGTTGTCGCCCGGGTCGAATTCTTTTGGGTTCGATCGCAGATCATAGCGGTCTTTGTTGGCCTGGGCCGCGGCTGTTAACTGAAGGCGAGCATTCAGGTTGACGGTTCGCAGTTGATGTTGCAGGCGCTCCACGAATTCAGGATAGTCCTGACTGCTTAATGTGGGGCTGCCGAAAAGCAACTCGCAGGGCAATCGCAACTCACGTCCAAAGGTGAGCATGGCAGGCGAATATCCAGAACTGGCATGCGGTGCTGAGCGGTAGGCCCATAACGCCAGGGGACAACAGCTCATCCCAATCTTGCTGGTTGGTGGACACAAATTTGGCCAGATAGTCCAGGAGGGTCCGGTTGAATCGCTCGACCAGTCCATCAGACTGGGGATGCAGTGGCGTAGTGCGAGTTTTCTCCACGTCTAGCAATTGCATGCAGGCCTGGAAAACACTCGATTCGAAATTCCGCCCTTGGTCAGAATGTAGGATAAAGGGGGTGCCGAATCTACTGAACACTTCCTGAACCAGCACTCGGGCTACAGTCTCCGCCGTCTGATTGGGAATGGCTGCACATTCGGGCCATTTGGTAAAATAATCCATGACTACGGCGACGTATCGATTACCACGAGGCGTGGTGGGCAAAGGGCCTAGTATGTCGATGGCGAGGCGTTCGAAAGGTGCGCCCATGCTGCTCGTCTGTAGACGTCCTACAGTCCTCCGGTGTGGGCCTTTTCGAGCATTACAAATGGTACAGCGGGCACACCAAATAGCTATGTCGGCACTTTGACCGATCCAGTAAAATCGCTTCTTTGCCTTAGCTAATGTTTTCTTCAGCCCGAAATGGCCACCAGTCGATGCGTCATGAACGCCTCGAATGGCGCTGTCCACTAGGGCACGGGGGACGAGAGCCACGGGGGTGTTCTCAGCGTTTTTGATGGTTATAATTCCCAGATCATCTAGTGCTAATCGATCGAAGAGGTGCCACAATGCTCGGACTTCAGGACTTTCACCCCAAAGACTTGCCTTGGGTGGTCGTTGAGCATGAAGCAGCCATTCTCGCACCTTCGCTAGGGCCTCGTCTGACTCCTGGGCTTTGCGATGCTCCGGTAGAAGGACTTGGGTGAGCAGCACATTAATGCCGTCCTTTTGTTCCGCTCGTTGGCAAACACTGCAATCATTGCAGGGTCGTCTTGAGAGGCTATCAGCATTTCCATGTTGTGGCCCACTGCGATGTTGTATCTGCATGTCATACTGTTGCAGTCGTTCAATCCAACGGGCAACCTGTCCTTCTGGTTCTCGAAAGTTGTAGAGCCACCGCAAGGAGGCGTGGTCGGTCCTTAGCAGGAAACGACGACCAAACGACGACGGCTGTAGTACTCGATCACTCGTTCTTCGCTTTCCTGTATCTGGCTAAGGACTGCGCCGGCCCCAAAGTTGGAAGCATCCGTATCCAATATAAACTGGCCCACGTCATTGGGAAAAGCCAGGATCGGTGCGGTAGTGAGGTTGCGTTTTAACGTGTTGAAGGACTGGTTAGTCATGTCGTTCCATACAAAATGACACAATTTTTCCGTCAGTTGATGCAGCGGGCGTGCGATGGTGGCAAAGTTAGGAATGAATTTTCGGTAGTACGAGCAAAGGCCCAAGAATGATCGTAATTCCTTCTTGTCACATGGTGTGGGCCAGCCAAGTACTTTGTCGACCTTGGTGGGACACGCCTGCAGACCATTTCGTCCTACGATATGCCCCAGGTATTGTACTTGCGTCTGGAAGAAGCTGCATTTCTTGGGGCTGAGTTTGAGGCCTGCCTGTGACAGTCTGTCGAACACTTCTTTTAGATGCTTCAGGTGTTCTTCGGCTGTGCGGGAGTGAACGATGACGTCATCCAGATAGACCAAGGCGGACTTCCAAGTTAGGCCGGTCAAGAGGTTGTCCATGAGACGTTCGAATGTGGCGGGCGCGTTGCATAGCCCAAACGGCATTACGTTGAACTCGAAAAGCCCAGCGTCACAAGTAAAAGCCGTCTTAGGGCGTGAAGATTCGTCCATCTGCACTTGCCAATACCCACTTTGTAGATCCATTGTCGAAAACCATTTCGAACCATAAAGCGTCGCCAGAATGTCGTCCATCTTGGGCAACGGGTACGAATCCTTCACGGTCACTTCGTTAAGGCGCCGGTAATCAACGCAGAATCTTGTCGATCCATCCTTTTTTTTTTACGAGCACAACGGGTGACGACCATGGGCTAGCGGATGGGCGGATTACTCCCCGCTCTTGCATGTCCTTGACTAGACGTTGTACTTCTGCCTTCCTAGAAATCGGTATTCGACGAGCCATCTGCTTTATGGGACGCGCCGGCCCCGTTTCGATGCAGTGTGTAGCTAGGCCAGTACAGCCGGTCTCGTCGTCTCTCCAGGCGAAGATTCCTCGATATTTGTTCAAAAGCTCTCTGAGTGATTTTTGTTGTGGTGGTGGAAGCTCGGAATCACCGGGTAGATTCCACTCCACCGTAATTGGGCCTTTATTCCTTGGTGGTTCCACCGGCATCACTCTCGCGGGCTCTACTTCACCTAGGATGATAGCAGGGTGTAGAACTTTTCCATGCACACTCAAGTTTAAGATACGCGTTGTAAGGTGGCCCGATTTTACCTCGACAACGCCGGATGGCATAATAATGTCATCTGGAAGTGTGGAACGTTCTCCCTTTTCTATCACCATCGCCTCTAGGGATTCTGTAAATGCGCATTCCAGTTGTACTCGCGTATCAGAGCGCGGAGGCAGATAGGCTGGGGTCAGCAAATACACCGAATGTCTGGTCGGCTCGTGGGCACCAAAAAGTGGCAGAGCGCCCCAGCGAAACTTTAGTTTTAGCTGCTCTAGATCAACCACTGCTTTATGCTTCAGCAGGAAATCCATTCCAAACAGGGTTGGTTTCGCACCACCAACCATGTGAAAGGTGTGGCTCACGGATTTTCGCATCATGTGCAGCTCAATATCCGCTCTTTGCGTCGACGTGAAGGTTGCCGATGACGGTCCATGTAGAGTCACGTGACACGGAGTGGTCACTATCGGGCGCTTTGTGTCCTTGACTGCTGCCCCTGTGTCCACAATAATGGGGATTGGTTGCTGCTGAATAAAAACCAAACAGTGTAAACTGGGTATACTAGTACATCCATACGAGTACGTAGCTTGGGTTTCGGCAGGAGTCCCACGCTGGACGCTAAGGGTAGATGCGCCTTTGTCCGCCAGTGGTACAGACTGCTCCAGGTTCACGCCGCTCACTGGGTCGGTCTCGGGCTCACGAAACAAACGCTCCAGTACTGATCCATTCTCGTAGCAGGTCTCCAGATTCTCCGTCGCGGACTATACCAGGCATGAGTCGCTGGATGGCGCCTGTGGGCGCGACTTGCAGCGGTCGGTGGGAGCCTCGGTGGGAATCGCAGGCGCAGAACGGGCTGGCGACTCAACCACGGCGACGGTAGAAACATTATTGGGACAACTGTTGGGAATGATCCGGGCATCTCGCTGTACGTCTGGAAGGTTGAATGGGGGCCTTCTGGTTAATTGCCAATGCCGGCCCCGCGACATTGGCATGCTGGTGTTTTCCGCCGGCTGGCCCGCGGCGGCCTGTTGCTGACCCAGTTCCGGTTTGCGACCGCGTCGTCGTCACGGTGCTCCTCTCCGATCTGGGTGTGCAGGATGGGCCGGCCTGTTGGGTTTGCTTGAGAGCACCAATCCCTGCAAGGGGGTGTCGCGGATTCCATCTATAAACTGCTGCACCAGTATTTGGTCATATAAATGACGGGGCATGCCGCTGAATGCTCCCTGGGCTAAACGCTCCAACTCCAAGGCAAAATCGGACAGGGATTCCCTTGGTCCTTGTACCCGATGGCGGAGCCGTTGATAGCTGGCCCGACAGCCCAGTGTAAATCGTTGGCGCATGGCATCGCGCAACTCCGCATAGGGGAGCGAAGGCCGCGAGGGCATTGTGCCATAATACATGGAGGCGCGACCGCGCAGACCAGTGGTAATATGCCGCTACAGTGTCTAAAAGTCGCTCAAATTCACTCCACGAGCCAGTTCCGTCGAACAGTGGCAGCACACTTGGGTTGAACTGGCTGTTAGATGGACGATTCCACGGTATACCGTAGGTGGTGGATGCGGCTTGTGGCGGGGGCTCCGCAGGGGGCGATCCAGTCCATTCCGGACATGTGGCTTCTGATGACGGCTCTTGGATGGGCAGCGCCCTGTCCAGCGAACGTTGCAGCGCATCGAGTTTGTGGTTGACAGCGGCTACAGACTGCGACAATGCATGGACAGAATCGTTGCTATCGTCTCCAGTTCGGTGGCTGCGTGATTTTCCTTTAGGCATATTCCTTGTTTTATTTTTTTTTTTCTCCGTGGTATGGCTCTTTCCAGAAACCGAACTAACCCCACACCTGACACCAATGTAATAAAATTTACTTTTATTAGCTTATTCGCCTCTGTCTTGGCCGAGCGGATACGGTACAGGCGAATTTAGGTGTGAGGACGCCAGCAAAACACAAATAATAATGTTTTATGGAAGGATGGCACCAAACAAAAAAGATTAAAATTCTCCTGAATTTTCTTTACCCAGAGCTTGTAGTTGTCGTCGCACCGGAACCGGAAGAGAAAGTGAAAGTTGGCCGCATCCAACTTCTAAAATGTTGCCTAACATCAGTAGTTTGTGTGGAGTTGCCAATCCTGAGGTGGCCGATTTGTTATCGGCTTACGTCCGAACCGGCGGATTCAAATTGAATCGCCTATCGGCGTTACAGCTGCATTTTTTTTCTTCGAATGTATTTATAATTTCTTGTACGATTCGGTGACATTGCTCGGGAGTGCCATGGTGCGCTCTAAATCCAAATTGGTGAGCAGGTAATACGCAGTCGTCCTCCAGCACCAGCAACATTCTGCCCAAAAGTATTTTTTCTAATACTTTGGAGAGTATAGCTAGTAGACTGATTGGACGGTAAGAATTCGGGAGATGGTCAGGTTTGCCAGGCTTCAGTATGATTAGAATCTCCGCGCACTTCCATTGGGATGCAAAGTGGTAAAGCCGAATGATGCTGTTAAATATGGTCTTTATATATGCATATGCACTTAGTGGGAGGGCCTTAAGAGTTGTTGCATCGATTCCATCGTATCCAGGGCTTTTCGTTGCTTTAAGATTTTTGACTTCGCTCTGGATTTCCTCAAGGGAAATTGGCCGAATTGGTAGGTGCATTTGGCAAGGTATGTCAAGGAATGCCTTGGTCGAAGCATTATCTGTTGCACTACAAGTGTTAAATGGAGTGAAAGTGTTCTCCAAGTGTTGAGCAAACTCCTCAGCTTTTTCTTCATTGGACCGGCACCAGCTGCCCCTGCTGCTTTGAAGAGGAGGCAATCTTTTCGCAGGTCTCTTCAGATATTTGGTGGCGTTCCAAAGATTATGTTCTACATTGTTGGGCTCAGCGTTGCGAAGATATTCTGCTAATGATTCGTTTCTTAGATCAAATAACAGATTTTTAAGCTCCTTGCAAGCCCTGTTGAAGGCCGATTTATCAATTGGGTTGCGACTGAGTTGCCAAACTCTTCGTAGTCGACGTTTTGTCTTTAACAGATTTGACACTTGGTCAGACCAAAAGTATTTCTCCGTTCTTTTGTAGACCGCCTGATTATTTCGAGTGACAGGTGTGCAGATACTTGCGGCTTCGTGAATGTTGCGTCTCTCTACTGCTTCATCTATGTCGTCACCGGACGTTATAATGAAATTGTGATTTATTTTTTCCTCCAGCTTAGACTGAAACACTTCAATGTTTGAGCTTCGTTTAAGTAGCCTCGTGTTCCTCATTTGCGTTATGACTGGTATATTAATCCAAACTTTTACAGCGCAGTGGTCAGCGAGGAGATCAAAATCATTATCAGTGACTACGCTATTCGTATTGATTCCTCGAGTTAAAGCAATGTCAATTATATCAGGCTGTTTTTGGGGGTCAGTGGGCCAGTAAGTTGGTTGACTGGGCGAATGAGCGGTCAAGTTTAACGAATGAATGCACGGCAATAGGGCTATACCTTTTGGGTTATTCACTCGAGAACCCCACCAAGTGTTTTTAGCATTTAAATCTCCACCTAATAAAAATTTTGGCCCAAGTGCAGAAAATGCTTGCGTAAACGATTGAGTGCTTCTGCTTATCTGGAATATTAATCGATATGATGGCAGCTTGCAACCAAGGCAGAAGTGTTGGAGCGCGTTCTCGATATTTAATGGATGTTTTAATTAATATTGCTGCACCACCACGAGCGTTGCCACTCGGATGGTTAGCATGTATAAGATGATATCCAGCAATTTTGAAGCATGATCTTTCAGTAAAATGTGTTTCGCTAATGAGCATTATATCAATATTATTTCTTTTTAGATATAAATCAATTTCTGGCCTACTTTTGCATAGACCGTTCGCATTCCAAATGACTATTTTCAGACCTACTTGCATAGGGAGGACAGGATGGCGCTCATCTTTTGTGACATCTGAGCAAGTTGAACTTGCATGAGCTTCATCATCTCGCTCAGCTGAGCCATAATTGACTTGTCTGGATTGCTTAATTCCACATTGTTATTGGGCTCTGGTGCGCTGTTGGCTGCGGTTCTACGAGCTACGTTTGCATAGGAGACGCCAGAACGATGAAAATCGTGTACTTGAGTATTACTCATTGATTTGTTAAGGCTGGGCTTGGTTGCGGTTACAAACTTACCCTGATCCTTTGATTTGAGTTTTTCTTGATAAATTCTGCAACCCCTATAGGAAGCAGTGTGATCTAGGCCGCAGTGAAAGCATTTTGCTGGAGCATCCCTTGACTTATTACAATACATGGTTTTGTGTTCATCACCACACTTAACACATATGTATTTTTTGTTGCAAAAACGTTGTGTATGCCCAAATTCCTGGCACCTATGGCACTGAATAATATCGTTAAACTTTTTAGGTGGTTCGATGTGTACAATGGCATTGCAAAGTCTTGTCACATTGAATATAAGTTTGTTGTTGGCGGCTGGCTCAAGGTCACTGAAGTACATAGGCATTGGGGCTTTGGTGGTGCGGTTTTTGGCATTAGTTAGATGGCGCACTGTGTGACCAATCTTAGATAGTCCTTTTCAAATGTGATCCAACGGAGTAGAATGATGCAAATTTCTAATGACGGCTCTGTATGCTCTTTCTTGTTTAAGTTGGTATGTGTGGAATTGAATCTTTTTTTGCTCAAGTACTTCAACTAATTTTCTATAGTTGTCTACATTGGAGACTGCGACACGGACTTGGCCATCTCTTCCAGCTTTGTAGGTGTAACCATCACTACCAACGATGTTGGAAATAAATAACTGCATTTCAGCAATGTTGTCAACGGAAGGTATGAAGATTGGTGGTGGTTTCATTATTTTCACTTTCCTGAATTGTGGTGGAAGCAGTAGGCTGTGTGGAGTCTGTATCGAGCAAGTCAGCCAAGCTAGAAAATCTATTGGAGTTATTAACCTCATAGTCCATCTTGGTGGGCTTAGACTTCAATCTTCTGATTTCTCCCGGTTCTAACGAAAGGGAATTGCAGTCAGAATCCGTGGACGATGATATTGAGGATGGTGATGTTGAATTATTTCTCACAGTGTTCTTTTTAGTCAGAATAGGAGATGTATCTTTTCGCTTGCGTTGGGCATTTTTGTTGTCAGGTGTTTGCCATGTGACGGAGGCTGCTTCGCTTTCGCGGGGGGGCTCATCTTCGTCACTCATTTCGACGCTGTATGCTTGCTGAAATAATATGTTGTTTAGTGCACTTAGAAAGTGTGTGGGAGGCAACTGCTCGCAGTTAGCTGTACTCTAGGAGCTTTGAACTTTCATTGCACTAGTTTTTAGTCAATTTGCCAATTTCGGACTTGTCTTTGTTGTTTATGTTCTTTTGCACTGATTTGTAAATTGCACTGTTGATGCATAGACAGCTTCTATAGAAGCTGGATTGCGATTCCTCTAGGGATGACTATGTCGAGTATTAGCCAAAAATAATAAATTTATTTATAATAATATTTATTTATATTAAATGCTCGAATCTAGACAGTAGTTGCAAGGCACCATCCCCAAAAATAGTGTGCCTTTTTCCGTCAATTCCTTTTAATTTCAGTTTTTGCAATCATATAATATAATTCCCACTGAAGCATGATATGAGAGAGCTACTCACACTCATGAACACTCAATTGCTTGCCGACAATTGAATATTGGTTTGAGGACTAAAGCGGTATCCAAAATTGCCTTCAAAAATCCATATGGATTATGGGATTTAGATATATTTGATAAAAAAGTGTTTATACTTTGTTTTCTTATATTTATATCTGATAAATATAATATTATCTGCAGGCTTCACTACTTGATGGTGCCTTTCCGTCAATTCCTTTTAATTTCAGCTTTTGCAATCTCATATATGTACATGTCGAATATTAAGAAATAATGCAACTTACTATATTCAAATAAAATGTAAAGACTAACGTATAACGTCATGTTAAAGAAGTCGGACAAGTTAGAATATGAAAGTCATGACAGGACAGTACAGAGACCAATGTCAATCTTACTGGCGATAGGCAGAAAAGTGAAGAAAAAGCTATCGAGGCAGAGGGCCAACGAGATGGAACTTCGCTTTGGAAAGAGACCTGATCGAGACCAGTCGCAACACATTGAGCTCCCGGTAAGAAGAAACAATACGTAGACAAAAGATGACTGACGATGTAGAAGCTACTGGAAACAAGACCACCCCGTTTCCGACATCAGAAGTGTTGGAGCAGTTGGAGCTGATGCTGCCGCTTGGTGCAAAACTGTGGATATAATTTTTGCTGAACATCCACTGGAAGGAAGTGCCTTAATAATGTCACTTAGCAAGGCATTGATTGGAAGTGCGTCGCAATGGCTCTCCCAAATTAGTTTTGTTGGGATGACATGGCAAATTTTTAAGGAATTATTGACACAACGCTTCGGAGGAATAGAGACGCCAGCCGCCATCTTGCTGAAAATTCTGAACGGGAAGCCGGAGGCAAATGAGTGTGTGTCAGTGTATGCTAGCCGACTAGTGACTTCATTGCTGTCAACGTGGAAAACGATGGATTTGGAGGAGATTGCGGTTGTTGGCACACACAGCTAACACCGACTCAAATTTGCAGAAGTTGCAGTGAACTTCACCAACATTTAAAAGCGCACGCATATTCCAAACGAAGCCATCGTTCCGAGCAGGAAGAGGGTCCAGATAGAAAGAAACCGAAGTTACAAAACCAAAGCAAGTGTTTCTATTGCAAAAAACCCAGGCACAAGATGATACATTGCCGCACGGAGGAAGCAGACGAAAAATCCAAAAGGAAGACGAACCAGCAGTACAAAAGACCAGGGGTAACGTGTTACAAGTGCGGAGAAATTGGTCATATCGCTTTAGCGTGCTCAAGAAGGACGACTTCATCGGACAGCATCCATAACAGCGAGAAACGAGTGGACATGTGCTTAGTTATGGAGCCAAAAGGAGAAATGCGTCAACTGGGTGAGCTCTTCCCGTTTTTCTTTGATTCGGGAGCCGAATGTTCTTTGATGAAAGAGTCAATTAGTAATAAGATTGCGGGTAAAAGAATTAACAATTTGGTTATTTTACAAGGCATTGGTGATAACATCGTTAGAAGCAATTTGCAAATTTAGGCAACTGTGCAAATTTCCCAATTTAATATTGAAATTATGTTCCATGTAGTGCCGAACAATTGTCTAAGGCAGCTGCTCAACCACTTACAACACCTTGCCTGTTACAAAAGTCGTTTTCAATTGATTCTAGGCTTTGTCATTGTATTAAATAATGTTTTAATAAGTAACTAGCGCGGCATCAGGTGATCGAAGATCCTCCCAATTTACTATGTCACAAATAACATTGGCATCACATCCATTGTCGTTTATAAAATAAACTTTTAATGGTTTAGAAGCCATACAATGCAAATTGCCCCTTATTTATCATTGCAGTCCAGCACGGATACGACCTTAGAGGCGTTCAGGCATAATCCAACGGACGTAGCGTCATACCACTGTTCGCTCGAACAAGTATTGTGCCATTGGTCCGTACCTGCGGTTCCTCTCGTACTACGCAGGAATGCTGTCGGAACAACGTTTTGTCCTTAGTAGGGTAAAACTAACCTGTCCCACGACGGTCTAAACCCAGCTCACGTTCCTTGCATGAACAATCCAACGCTTGGTGAATTTTGCTTCACAATGATAGGAAGAGCCGACATCGAAGGATCAAAAAGCGACGTCGCTATGAACGCTTGGCCGCCACAAGCCAGTTATCCCTATGGTAACTTTTCTGACACCTCTTGTTAAAAACTCTTTAAACCAAAAGGATCGATAGGCCGAGCTTTTGCTGTCCCTGTGTGTACTGAACACCGAGATCAAGTCAGCATTTGCCCTTTTGCTCTATGTGTGGTTTCTATCCGCACTGAGCTGGCCTTGGGACACCTCCGTTATTATTTGAGAGATGTACCGCCCCAGTCAAACTCTCTACCTGGCAATGTCCTTGAATTGGATCATACCTGAGTAATTGGAGTTATACCAAAAATTTCAAATTGAAAATACATAAATGCATTCTCTCATTAAAGAGATTATATAACAAACTCGTGATACTTTGATCAAGAAGCTTGCATCAAATACCATAAGATATAATAAATATATCTGTATAATGGCTAGGAAATGATACACGTTCCATTTAATCAAGTAAGTAAGGAAACCATAAGAGTAGTGGTATTCCAAGCTCGTTCCCTTGGCTGTGGTTTCGCTAGATAGTAGATAGGGACAGTAGGAATCTCGTTAATCCATTCATGCGCGTCACTAATTAGATGACGAGGCATTTGGTTATTTTTTTTTTTTTTTGATCGCCAAGGTAGGGAAATTTTCGAAAGATACTAGGTTCTCCTAGCATGCACGATTCACTGCTTCTTCAGAAAATCCTCACGGTGGAAATTCTACAGCGCCTACGTACTAAAATCCTCCTCGTGTTTTCCACTTGCGCGATGTTTGTACCTTTGATGTTATGCCAAGGTAGCAAGCAAATAATGAACCAGGTATTTGGTCAAGTCCAAGCTCGAGAGTATCCGCAATAATGCATGAACTGTTTAAAGCACAGTAATCCTCCTTTCACTACTCTGACACTGATGATATTGCTATCACCGGTGATGAGGAGATCCTTCGCAATCAATCGTTTAACCGACTGACCGCTTCAAATTCCTCTCCAGTTGAGTGTTGCGGAGTGGAACTCGATGTTACCAGTCACTCCAAAAATTCGTTGCAATTTCGTACGTACGTCCTGTCTGTCATACTTTTCGACTTTACGCTGATGCGCATCATTTAAGGAAAGTCCGTCTGTCACAACCTGTGCGTCAATCACATAAGCGTGATTCTGTCGGATAGCCACCAGGTCAGGTTTATTTAATCCGGTCTCGCACTGAAGACTTGGTTCAACATGGACGACGTAGCCTTTCCGCGCAAGTCCCCGCTTGAGGGCATTTACTACGCCGTTGTGTCTAACTATCCGCCTCCCGTGCGTACGATAGCATTGCTGCAAGATGTGGTTTGTTGTCTCGGGAGCATCACATCCTGCACGACACCGTCTCCCCAATTCGTGCCTTCCCCTCGTAGTACGAGACTTCGAGGGTAGGGCATTTATCCTCAGCTTGATTCCGTTTAAATATTCCTTTCCTGTTACCAAACGCTTGGGCTGACAAACCCATCCATGTTGCTGGCGAAAATGTCCAGCTTCACGGAGACCGCTACCATCAACAGACATGTGCAACCTATTTGCCCAGTACGAATCTATCTCTGCACGAGTGAGCAGCCTACCAATTCCCGCTAGTAATCTATCCCGGGCCCTTTGCATCTCGTTGTCAATGAAGGGGCTGGCTACCTCGGATTGCTCGAGGTGAGGCCATTTGATATTGCTCAATCGTTTCAAACGTAACATCGGCGCTGTCCATCGTAATGATGGAATCCCGAGACCCCCACAAGTGTGGGGGGCGTGGAAGAAAGCTACTGACACGTCCAGTGGGAGATCTAGCCATCTCCTAACGGTAGATCGTACCAACCTGTCTAGTTTTCTCAGAACGCCTATCGTCACACTCCCAAGGGTTAGCGGTTCTGGCCAGTCGGATAGGTTGGGGTATGTTGCCGCACCATAGAATTAGGTTCATTATGCGTAGCATGATACCTGTTGGAATACTCCTAGCAGTCTTAGGAGATATCCCATCAGGCCCTGGAGAGGAAGATAATTTCACTTTATTAACCCTTAGGTCATGTGCTGTAATAGCGGACCATACTTTTTCAAGCGAATGTTTCAAGTGGAACATGGCGTTATCGCAAGAGCAAGTGCTGGGTTGTGACATTACTTCCCTCCAATATGGCTCCATAATTTCTCTGTTTGGCAATACCGACACATCAGCTCCATCTAGCAAGGATTTTATGCATCTCCCTTTATGCTTGTCCCAGTTACGTTGCACTGCTCCTTAATTGCCTTCTATTGCGAGGTCTCCTAGAAGGTCTCGACAGTTCAACTTGCTTTGGTTTCGGAAAAATTTCCAGGAGATAAATGGACAAACGTTGGAGAGTGGTTTCCCTTCCTAAGTCAGGCGCACTATCTATGATAGATTGCATGACCTCGGCTCTCCATCGGGGATTGCATACAACAGGGCGGTAGCCCTGAAGTATCCGCAGGATTTCGCAGTTCGACTGTTGCGGTATCATGATTGGAGGCGCATCTGTTGTTGATACTCGGTCTCTTCGCTCGATTGAACTAGGGCGACGCTGTGTGGTATTTGGTTCCAATGCTTCTGGGGCGTGAGCAGCTTGCCCTCTGAGCTGTTCTAGTTTTGCCTTATATTCGCCCCTCTTCCGATAGCATTTGATTGCTTCGGAGCTACGGTGATTAAAAAATTCCGCTAGCTTCTTATTTGGATAACTCAAATTACCACTTGCTTCGAGCTCCATTTCCTTTCTCGCCAACAAATACGCTTCTTCCTCACTCCACCTGAGGTTTACATCGACTGTCCGACGAGCTGTGTCATGTTCGTCTTTGTGCCGATGTGACATGTGAACACCAAGACCCCTACTAGTCTTAAGCAGGCGTCCACACACCATACACGGAACCTGACTAGTAGGATTGACCGCAGTGCCTGGTTCATGTTGGGCCCCTAGGCTATACGCCGTAGGGGTAGAATTTGTGGCCGTTAAAGCCGTTATCCGAGGCGCACTATTCATACTTTCGCCAACATGAGACATCCAAATGATGGCAACCCCCAGGACCATTCGCCGCTCGAATCAGCTACTTCTATATTCATAGAAAGCACCCAGAGAACACCACGAGGAGGTTTCGAGTCGACTTGAAACTGACAACGACTAACGAATTAC
Source organism: Drosophila saltans (assembly GCA_018903575.1). Taxonomy (NCBI): domain Eukaryota; kingdom Metazoa; phylum Arthropoda; class Insecta; order Diptera; family Drosophilidae; genus Drosophila; species Drosophila saltans. The sequence continues at coordinate 3,109 of JAEIGH010000576.1, read as the reverse complement.
GGTAGAGAGCCCCTTCTGCGTTGTCAGAATCCTGCTCTCCTTAAGAGAGTCATAGTTACTCCCGCCGTTGACCCGCGCTTACTTGAATTTCTTCACTTTGACATTCAGAGCACTGGGCAGAAATCACATTGTGTCAACACCCGCTAGGGCCATTACAATGCATTGTTTTAATTAGACTGTCTTATTCCCCAAGTCCGCCAGTTCTGAATTGATTGTTAATTGATAATCGTTCTAATTTAAAAGAACTAATTAAAATTAATTAGTATTCTTAACAATTTTAGCAAGAAAGTTCCACAATTGACTACGTAACTAAACTATCCGGGGAACAAAAAACTATCATAAATGATGGAAACTCTATTTACCCAGAACGAGCACATAAGCCATGTTATTGTTTCCCAATCAAGCCTGACTATCTCAATCTTCAGAGCCAATCCTTATCCCGAAGTTACGGATCTAATTTGCCGACTTCCCTTACCTACATTATTCTATCAACTAGAGACTCTTCACCTTGGAGACCAGCTGCGGATATTGGTACGGCCTGTTGAGAAGTTTGCGTATCCCCACCATAATTTTTCAAGGTCCGAGGAGAAAATATCGACACAACAGTATATGTCATGCTCTTCTAGCCCATCTACCATATCTCTCTGCGGAAGACTTCCATGGTAGTACGGCTATAAAACAGAAAAGAAAACTCTTCCGATACCTCTCGACGGCTTCTTTATGGTCGTTCCTGTTGCCAGGATGAGCACGAGGCCCATATTTAATAACAAACGGATACTCAACAGGTTACGGAATTGGAACCGTATTCCCTTTCGTTCAAAATTATTCAAGTGTTTTATATTTGCAATATATAGATTATTATGACTTTATTAACTTGAAAATTTTCGGCTTTCGCCTTGAACTTAGGACCGACTAACTCGTGATCAACCACTGTTCACACGAAACCCTCCACTTCAGTCCTCCAAGGTCTCATTCGATTATTTGCTACTACCACCAAGATCTGTACCAATAGCGGCTCCATGCAGGCTTACGACAAACACTTCTATGCACACCATTGTACCTTCCTACTCACTAAAGTTTCAAAATTTATATTATTAAATAATATAAATCATCTACTTTAGCGGTAATGTATAGGTATACAACTTAAGCGCCATCCATTTTAAGGGCTAGTTGCTTCGGCAGGTGAGTTGTTACACACTCCTTAGCGGATTTCGACTTCCATGATCACCGTCCTACTGTTTTAAGCAACCAACGCCTTTCATGGTTTCTGTATGAGTTGTTAATTTGGGCACCGTAACATTACGTTTGGTTCATCCCTCAGCGCCAGTTCTGCTTACCAAAAGTGGCCCACTGGGCACATTATATCATTACCTTAACCCATTAAGGTTCTTACCCATTTAAAGTTTGAGAATAGGTTAAGATCGTTTCGACCCTAAGGCCTCTAATCATTCGCTTTACCAGATAAGATTATTTTATATAACATTTAAATGCACCAGCTATCCTGAGGGAAACTTCGGAAGGAACCAGCTACTAGATGGTTCGATTGGTCTTTCGCCCCTATACTCAATTCTGACAATCGATTTGCACGTCAGAACTGTTTCGGTCTTCCATCAGGGTTTCCCCTGACTTCAACCTGATCAAGTATAGTTCACCATCTTTCGGGTCACAGCATATATGCTCAAGGTACGTTCTAGTTAGAGGTATAAATAATATAAATATTATTACACATAACTTTGAACATTGATAGATTGAACTCTCAACATTGCCGGTCGTGTTTTTCTGGGCGCTCTCACTATTAATTCTTTCCTGCTTATATCGCGAATTTTTATTTTGTCAAAATTGCTTAAAAGCTTTTTTAATTAATTATCTATCACAATTAATTGTTCTTTCGTTTCGATTTGTTGCTAAACATTAAATCAAAGCTATTGTTACTTTTTGTATTAAACCAACAACAAAACTCTTTGATTTGTTGTTGTGTCTCATAAACTTTGATTTTTTCGTTTGTGCTTTACCTGCATGCACTCGCGATCTCTTCTGTACACAGTGTTGTTTGGGTGTTCTTGCTCTCTTTTCTATATTTGCTTGTGTTAGCGCCCGCTATTCTCGCGTTAGTTAATCTCGCGTTTGTGATCTGTTTTGTGTTGTGCAATGACTGCTCTTAACTTTTTTCTCTTTCGTCTTGTTGTTCAAAAAAATTTTTAAAAAGTCTACCTTGAAATGCTTCGCCTTGGTCGCAAACAATTTTTTGCGGAACACCAAAGGAGCATAGAAAATTTCTCATGGCTTTAACAATGCTTAATGTGTCTGTAAAGATATTGTATATCCCATTGCGAATTTACTGAATTTTTCTATAATTGTCAGGATTGTGTTGCTTTTTATTATATAAAGGTCAATATGCAGAATTTGCATCGGTGCTGTGGGAGTTCCTGTTTCTTGAAAAACTAACTTTTGTCGGTGTCTATCATATTTCAAGGTTTGACAGACATCGCATTCGTTAATTACTAAGGACACTTTGGATTTTAAATCGGGTGTGTAAAACATTCTTTTTAGATAAGTTACTGTATCGTATATCCCTCTATGGTTACTTTTTATGTGGTATTTCTTAATTTCTTGCTCAACATGGTTTGCATCTGTAATGTCATTCAACATTATTGTACATCGGAAGATTTTATATCAGAGCCCTTTGTGTATGTTATTTCCTAATCATACTAAAGTAACTGAAGTTTCCAACGGACTAGTTTGGAATTTGGTTCTTTGAATTTCATAAGCCTTGGTAGGGGCCTATGGTCGGTGACTATTTTGAATCTTTGACCAAAGAGGTAGGGCCGGAAATATTTAGTTGCCCAGATGATAGCCAACCATTATCTCTCAACTGTTAAATAGTTGAGTTCTGTATCTGTTAGAGTACGGCTAGCGAAACATACAGATTTTTCGTTATTGGGTGACCCTTGTGAAAGGACAGCTCCAATGGCGACGGCAAAAGGCCAAGAAAGGATTTTATTTGCTTCCTAGTTTGAGGTAAAGCAAATTGTTTAATACCGCTGATCTTGTTAGGGTTTGATTTGATTCCATTTTCTGTGACCACATTTCTTCTGGTCGTTGACGCGTA
>JAEIGH010000455.1:0-45119 GCA_018903575.1 Drosophila saltans | reverse complement strand
TTTTCGATATCTATGGATTTCGATATCCCTATGGATTTCGATATCCCTATGGATTTCGTTATCTATATCGATTTCGATATCCCTATGGATTTCGATATCCATATCGATTTGGGTATCCAGATCGATTTCGATATCCCTATGGATTTCGATATCCATATCGATTTCGATATCCCTATGACTTTCGATATCCCTATGGATTTCGATATCCCTATGGAATTCGATATCCCTATCGATTTCGGTATCCCTATGGATTTCGATATCCATATGGATTTCTATATCCCTATGGATATCACTTCGATATCCATATCGATTTCGATATCCCTATGGATTTCGATATCCCTATGGATTTCGATATCCCTATGACTTTCGATATCCCTATGGATTTCGATATCCCTATGGAATTCGTTATCCCTATCGATTTCGGTATCCCTATGAATTTCGATATCCATATTGATTTCTATATCCCTATGGATTTTGATATCCATTTCGATTTCAATATCAATATCGATTTTGACATCCCTATGGATTTCGATATCCCTATGGATTTCGATATCCATATCGATTTCAATACACATATCGATTTCGATATCCCTATGGAATTCGATATCCCTATCGATTTCAGTATCCCTATGGATTTCGATATCCATATGGATTTCTATATCCCTATGGATATCACTTCGATATCCATATCGATTTCGATATCCCTATGGATTTCGATATCCCTATGGATTTCGATATCCCTATGACTTTCGATATCCCTATGGATTTCGATACCCCTATGGAATTCGATATCCCTATCGATTTGGGTATCCATATCGATTTCGATATCCCTATGGATTTCGATATCTTTATTGATTTCGGCATCCATATCGATTTCGATATCCCTATGGATTTCGATATCCCTATGGGTTTTGATATCCATATCGATTTTGATATCCATATCGATTTCAATATCCATATCGATTTCGATATCCCTATGGATTGCGTTATCCATAGCGATTTCAATATCCCTATGGATTTCGATATCCCTCTGGATTTCGATATCCATATGGATTTCGATAAATCTATGGATTTCGATATCCCTATGGATTTCGATATCCCTATGGATTTCGTTATCTATATCGATTTCGATTTCCCTATGGATTTCGATATCCATATCTATTTAGGTATCCATATCGATTTCGATATCATTATGGATTTTGATATCCATATCGATTTTGATATCCATATCGATTTCAATATCTCGATATCCCTATGGATTTCGATATCCATATCGATTTCGATATCCATATGGATTTCGATATCCATATGGATTTCGATATCCATATGGATTTCGATATCCCTATGGATTTCGATATCCATATCGATTTCGATATCCCTATGGATTTCGATATCCATATGGATTTCGATATCCATATCGATTTCGATATCCATATCGATTTCGATATCCCTATGGATTTCGATATCCATATGGATTTCGATATCCCTATCGATTTCGATATCCCTATGGATTTCGATATCCATATCGATTTCGATATCCCTATGGATTTCGATATCCCTATGGATTTCGATATCCATATCGATTTCGATATCCCTATGGATTTCGATATCCATATCGATTTCGATATCCCTATGGATTTCGATATCCCTATGGATTTCGATATCCATATGGATTTCGATATCCCTATGGATTTCGATATCCATATCGATATCCATATCGATTTCGATATCCCTATGGATTTCGATATCCCTATGGATATCCATATCGATTTCGATATCCATATCGATTTCGATATCCATATGGATTTCGATATCCCTATGGATTTCGATATCCATATGGATTTCGATATCCCTATGGATTTCGATATCCATATCGATTTCGATATCCCTATGGATTTCGATATCCCTATGGATTTCGATATCCCTATCGATTTCGATATCCCTATGGATTTCGATATCCCTATGGATTTCGATATCCCTATGGATTTCGGTATCCCTATGGATTTCGATATCCATATGTTCGATATCCCTATCGATTTCGATATCCCTATGGATTTCGATATCCATATCGATTTCGATATCCCTATGGATTTCGATATCCCTATGGATTTCGATATCCATATGGATTTCGATATCCCTATGTCGATTTCGATATCCATATCGATTTCGATATCCCTATGGATTTCGATATCCATATCGATTTCGATATCCCTATGGATTTCGATATCCCTATGGATTTCGATATCCATATCGGATTTCGATATCCATATCGATTTCGATATCCATATGGATTTCGATATCCCTATGGATTTCGATATCCCTATGGATTTCGATATCCCTATGGATTTCGATATCCCTATGGATTTCGATATCCCTATGGATTTCGATATCCATATCGATTTCGATATCCCTATGGATTTCGATATCCATATCGATTTCGTATATCCCTATGGATTTCGATATCCATATCGATTTCGATATCCATATCGATTTCGATATCCCTATGGATTTCGATATCCATATCGATTTCGATATCCATATCGATTTCGATATCCATATCGATTTCGATATCCCTATGGATTTCGATATCCCTATGGATTTCGATATCCATATGGATTTCGATATCCCTATGGATTTCGATATCCATATCGATTTCGATATCCATATCGATTTCGATATCCCTATGGATTTCGATATCCCTATGGATTTCGATATCCATATGGATTTCGATATCCCTATGGATTTCGATATCCCTATGGATTTCGATATCCCTATGGATTTCGATATCCATATCGATTTCGATATCCCTATGGATTTCGATATCCCTATGGATTTCGATATCCATATCGATTTCGATATCCATATCGATTTCGATATCCCTATGGATTTCGATATCCCTATGGATTTCGATATCCATATCGATTTCGATATCCATATCGATTTCGATATCCATATCGATTTCGATATCCCTATGGATTTCGATATCCATATCGATTTCGATATCCCTATGGATTTCGATATCCCTATGGATTTCGATATCCATATGGATTTCGATATCCCTATGGATTTCGATATCCCATATGGATTTCGATATCCCTATGGATTTCGATATCCATATCGATTTCGATATCCCTATGGATTTCGATATCCCTATGGATTTCGATATCCATATCGATTTAGGTATCCATATGGATTTCGATATCCATTATGGATTTCGATATCCATATGGATTTCGATATCCATATCGATTTCAATATCCATATGGATTTCGATATCCCTATGGATTTCGATATCCATATCGATTTCGATATCCCTATGGATTTCGATATCCATATGGATTTCGATATCCATATCGATTTCGATATCCCTATGGATTTCGATATCCATATGGATTTCGATATCCATATGGATTTCGATATCCATATGGATTTCGATATCCATATGGATTTCGATATCCATATGGATTTCGATATCCCTATGATTTCGATATCCCTATGGATTTCGATATCCATATCGATTTCGATATCCCTATGGATTTGATATCCGATTCGATATCCATATCGATTTCGATATCCCTATGGATTTCGATATCCATATGGATTTCGATATCCCTATGGATATCATTTCGATATCCATATGGATTTCGATATCCCTATGGATTTCGATATCCCTATGGATTTCGATATCCCTATGGATTTCGATATCCCTATGGATTTCGATATCCCTATGGATTTCGATATCCCTATGGATTTCGATATCCCTATGGATTTCGATATCCATATCGATTTCGATATCCCTATGGATTTCGATATCCCTATGGATTTCGATATCCCTATGGATTTCGATATCCATATCGATTTCGATATCCATATCGATTTCGATATCCCTATGGATTTCGATATCCATATCGATTTCGATATCCCTATGATTTCGATATCCCATATGGATTTCGATATCCCTATGGATTTCGATATTCGATTTCCATATCGATTTCGATATCCCTATGGATTTCGATATCCATATCGATTTCGATATCCGATATCCATATGGATTTCGATATCCATATCGATTTCGATATCCCTATGGATTTCGATATCCCTATGGATTTCGATATCCATATCGATTTCGATATCCATATCGATTTCGATATCCCTATGGATTTCGATATCCATATGGATTTCGATATCCCTATGGATTTCGATATCCATATCGATTTCGATATCCCTATGGATTTCGATATCCATATCGATTTCGATATCCATATCGATTTCGATATCCCTATGGATTTCGATATCCATATCGATTTCGATATCCCTATATCGATTTCGATATCCATATCGATTTCGATATCCCTATCGATTTCGATATCCCTATGGATTTCGATATCCATATGGATTTCGATATCCATATGGATTTCGATATCCATATCGATTTCGATATCCCTATGGATTTCGATATCCATATCGATTTCGATATCCCTATGGATTTCGATATCCCTATGGATTTCGATATCCCTATGGATTTCGATATCCCTATGGATTTCGATATCCCTATGGATTTCGATATCCATATCGATTTCGATATCCATATCGATTTCGATATCCCATATGGATTTCGATATCCATATGGATTTCGATATCCATATCGATTTGGGTATCCATATCGATTTCGATATCCATATCGATTTCAATATCCATATCAATTTCGATATCCCTATGGATTTCGATATCCATATGGATTTCGATATCCCTATGGATTTTGATATCCGATATCGATATCCATATCGATTTCGATATCCCTATGGATTTCGATATCCCTATGGATTTCGATATCCCTATGGATTTCGATATCCCTATGGATTTCGATATCCCTATGGATTTCGATATCCATATCGATTTCGATATCCATATCGATTTCGATATCCCATATGGATTTCGATATCCATATGGATTTCGATATCCCTATGGATTTCGATATCCCTATGGATTTCGATATCCATATCGATTTCGATATCCCTATCGATTTCGATATCCCTATGGATTTCGATATCCATATGGATTTCGATATCCCTATGGATTTTGATATCCATTTCGATTTCAATATCCATATCGATTTCGATATCCCTATGGATTTCGATATCCCTATGGATTTCGATATCCCTATGGATTTCGATATCCCTATGGATTTCGATATCCATATCGATTTCGATATCCATATCGATTTCGATATCCCAATGGATTTCGATATCCATATCGATTTGGGTATCCATATCGATTTCGATATCCATATCGATTTCAATATCCATATCATATTTCGATATCCCTATGGATTTCGATATCCATATGGATTTCGATATCCATATGGATTTCGATATCCATATCGATTTCGATATCCATATCGATTTCGATATCCCTATGGATTTCGATATCCCTATGGATTTCGATATCCATATGGATTTCGATATCCCTATGGATTTCGATATCCCTATGGATTTCGATATCCATATCGATTTCGATATCCATATCGATTTCGATATCCCTATGGATTTCGATATCCCTATGGATTTCGATATCCCTATGGATTTCGATATCCCTATGGATTTCGATATCCCTATGGATTTCGATATCCCTATGGATTTCGATATCCCTATGGATTTCGATATCCATATGGATTTCGATATCCATATGGATTTCGATATCCATATCGATTTCGATATCCATATGGATTTCGATATCCCTATGGATTTCGATATCCATATCGATTTCGGTATCCATATCGATTTCGATATCCCTATGGATTTCGATATCCATATCGATTTCGATATCCATATCGATTTCGATATCCATATCGATTTCGATATCCCTATGGATTTCGATATCCATATCGATTTCGATATCCATATCGATTTCGATATCCATATCGATTTCGATATCCATATCGATTTCGATATCCATATCGATTTCGATATCCATATGGATTTCGATATCCATATCGATTTCGATATCCATATCGATTTCGATATCCCTATGGATTTCGATATCCCTATGGATTTCGATATCCATATCGATTTCGATATCCATATCGATTTCGATATCCCTATGGATTTCGATATCCATATCGATTTCGATATCCATATCGATTTCGATATCCCTATGGATTTCGATATCCCTATCGGATTTCGATATCCATATGGATTTCGATATCCCTATGGATTTCGATATCCATATGGATTTCGATATCCATATCGATTTCGATATCCCTATGGATTTCGATATCCATATCGATTTCGGTATCCATATCGATTTCGATATCCATATCGATTTCGATATCCATATCGATTTCGATATCCCTATGGATTTCGATATCCATATCGATTTGGGTATCCATATCGATTTCGATATCCCTATGGATTTCGATATCCATATCGATTTCGATATCCATATCGATTTCGATATCCATATGGATTTCGATATCCCTATGGATTTCGATATCCATATCGATTTCGATATCCATATCGATTTCGATATCCATATCGATTTCGATATCCATATGGATTTCGATATCCATATCGATTTCGATATCCATATCGATTTCGATATCCCTATGGATTTCGATATCCATATCGATTTCGATATCCATATCGATTTCGATATCCCTATGGATTTCGATATCCCTATGGATTTCGATATCCATATCGATTTCGATATCCATATCGATTTCGATATCCCTATGGATTTCGATATCCATATGATTTCGATATACCTATGGATTTCGATATCCATATTCGATTTCGATATCCATATCGATTTCGATATCCCTATCGATTTCGATATCCCTATGGATTTCGATATCCATATGGATTTCGATATCGATATCCATATGGATTTCGATATCCATTTCGATATCCATATCGATTTCGATATCCCTATGGATTTCGATATCCATATCGATTTCGATATCCCTATGGATTTCGATATCCTATGGATTTCGATATCCCTATGGATTTCGATATCCCTATGGATTTCGATATCCATATGGATTTCGATATCCCTATGGATTTCGATATCCCTATGGATTTCGATATCCATATCGATTTCGATATCCATATGGATTTCGATATCCCTATGGATTTCGATATCCATATCGATTTCGATATCCATATCGATTTCGATATCCCTATGGATTTCGATATCCATATGGATTTCGATATCCATATCGATTTCGATATCCATATGGATTTCGATATCCATATCGATTTCGATATCCCTATGGATTTCGATATCCATATCGATTTCGATATCCATATCGATTTCGATATCCCTATGGATTTCGATATCCATATGGATTTCGATATCGATTTCCCTATGGATTTCGATATCCCTATGGATTTCGATATCCATATCGATTTCGATATCCCTATGGATTTCGATATCCCTATGGATTTCGATATCCATATCGATTTCGATATCCATATGGATTTCGATATCCATATGGATTTCGATATCCATATCGATTTCGATATCCATATCGATTTCGATATCCCTATGGATTTCGATATCCATATCGATTTCGATATCCATATGGATTTCGATATCCATATGGATTTCGATATCCATATGGATTTCGATATCCATATGGATTTCGATATCCATATCGATTTCGATATCCATATCGATTTCGATATCCATATGGATTTCGATATCCCTATGGATTTCGATATCCATATCGATTTCGATATCCATATCGATTTCGATATCCCTATGGATTTCGATATCCCTATGGATTTCGATATCCCTATGGATTTCGATATCCCTATGGATTTCGATATCCCTATGGATTTCGATATCCATATCGATTTCGATATCCATATCGATTTCGATATCCATATCGATTTCGATCGATTTCGATATCCCTATGGATTTCGATATCCATATCGATTTCGATATCCATATCGATTTCGATATCCCCATGGATTTCGATATCCCTATGGATTTCGATATCCATATCGATTTGCGATATCCATATCGATTTCGATATCCATATCGATTTCGATATCCCTATGGTTTTCGATATCCCTATGGATTTCGATATCCATATCGATTTCGGTATCCATATCGATTTCGATATCCATATCGATTTCGATATCCATATCGATTTCGATATCCCTATGGATTTCGATATCCATATCGATTTCGATATCCATATCGATTTCGATATCCATATGGATTTCGATATCCATATCGATTTCGATATCCATATGGATTTCGATATCCATATCGATTTCGATATCCCTATGGATTTCGATATCCATATCGATTTCGATATCCCTATGGATTTCGATATCCATATCGATTTCGATATCCATATGGATTTCGATATCCATATCGATTTCGATATCCCTATGGATTTCGATATCCCTATGGATTTCGATATCCATATGGATTTTCGATATCCATATCGATTTCGATATCCATATGGATTTCGATATCCCTATGGATTTCGATATCCATTTCGATTTCGATATCCATATCGATTTTGGTATCCATATCGATTTCGATATCCCTATGGATTTCGATATCCATATCGATTTCGATATCCCTATGGATTTCGATATCCATATCGATTTCGATATCCATATCGATTTCGATATCCCTATGGATTTCGATATCCATATCGATTTCGGTATCCATATCGATTTCGATATCCATATCGATTTCGATATCCATATCGATTTCGATATCCATATGGATTTCGATATCCCTATGGATTTCGATATCCATATGGATTTCGATATCCATATGGATTTCGATATCCATATGGATTTCGATATCCATATCGATTTCGATATCCCTATGGATTTCGATATCCCTATGGATTTCGATATCCATATGGATTTCGATATCCATATGGATTTCGATATCCATATGGATTTCGATATCCCTATGGATTTCGATATCCATATGGATTTCGATATCCATATCGATTTCGATATCCCTATGGATTTCGATATCCATATCGATTTCGATATCCATATCGATTTCGATATCCCTATGGATTTCGATATCCTTATGGATTTCGATATCCATATCGATTTCGATATCCCTATGGATTTCGATATCCATATCGATTTCGGCATCCATATCGATTTCGATATCCCTATGGATTTCGATATCCATATCGATTTCGATATCCATATCGATTTCGATATCCATATCGATTTCGATATCCATATCGATTTCGATATCCCTATGGATTTCGATATCCATATCGATTTCGATATCCTATGGATTTCGATATCCCTATGGATTTCGATATCCATATGGATTTCGATATCCATATCGATATCCATATCGATTTCAATATCCATATCGATTTCGATATACAATATCGATTTCGATATCCCAATGGATTTCGATATCCATATCGATTTGGGTTTCCATATGGATTTCGATATCCCTATGGATTTCGATATCTATATCGATTTCGGCATCCATATCGATTTCGATATCCATATCGATTTCGATATCCCTATGGATTTCGATATCCCTATGGATTTCGATTTCCCTATGGATTTCGATATCCCTATGGATTTAGATTTCCCTATGGATTTCGATATCCCTATGGATTTCGATTTCCCTATGGATTTCGATATCCATATCGATATGGGTATCCATATCGATTTCGATATCCATATCGATTTCAATATCCATATCAATTTCGATATCCCTATGGATTTTGATATCCATATCGATTTGGGTATCCATATCGATTTCGATATCCCTATGGATTTCGATATCCATATGGATTTCGATATCCATTTCGATTTCGATATCCATATCGATTTGGGTATCCATATCGATTTCGATATCCCTATGGATTTGGATATCCATATCGATTTTGATATCCATATCGATTTCAATATCCATATCGATTTCGATATTCCTATGGATTGCGTTATCGCATATATATCGATTTCAATTTCAATATCCCTATGGATTTCGATATCCATATTCATTTCGGTATCCATATCGATTTCGATATCCCTATGGATTTCGATATCTATATCGATTTCGGCATCCATATCGATTTCGATATACCAATGGATTTCGATATCCCTATGGATTTCGATTTCCCTATGGATTTCGATATCCCTATGGATTTAGATTTCCCTATGGATTTCGATATCCCTATGGATTTCGATTTCCCTATGGATTTCGATATCCATATCGATATGGGTATCCATATCGATTTCGATATCCATATCGATTTCAATATCCATATCAATTTCGATATCCCTATGGATTTTGATATCCATATCGATTTGGGTATCCATATCGATTTCGATATCCCTATGGATTTCGATATCCATTTCGATTTCGATATCCATATCGATTTGGGTATCCATATCGATTTCGATATCCCTATGGATTTCGATATCCATTTCGATTTCGATATCCATATCGATTTGGGTATCCATATCGATTTCGATATCCCTATGGATTTGGATATCCATATCGATTTTGATATCCATATCGATTTCAATATCCATATCGATTTCGATATCCCTATGGATTGCGTTATCGCATATATATCGATTTCAATTTCAATATCCCTATGGATTTCGATATCCATATTCATTTCGGTATCCATATCGATTTCGATATCCCTATGGATTTCGATATCCCTATGGATTTCGATATACCTATGGAATTCGATATCCATATTCATTTCGGCATCCATTTCGATTTCGATATCCCTATGGATTTCGATATCCCTATGGATTTCGATATCCCTATGGATTTCGATATCCCTATGGATTTCGATATCCCTATGGATTTCGATATCCATATTGATTTCGATATCCCTATGGATTTCGATATCCATATCGATTTCGATATCCCTATGGATTTCGATATCCCTATGGATTTCGATATCCCTATGGATTTCGATATCCCTATGGATTTCGATATCCATATTGATTTCGATATCCCTATGGATTTCGATATCCATATCGATTTCGATATCCCTATGGATTTCGATATCCCTATGGATTTCGATATCCATATCGATTTCGATATCCATATGGATTTCGATATCCCTATGGATTTCGATATCCATATCGATTTGGGTATCCATATCGATTTCGATATCCCTATGGATTTCGATATCCATATCGATTTCAATATCCATATCAATTTCGATATCCCTATGGATTTCGATATCCATATCGATTTCGATATCCCTATGGATTTCGATATCTATATCGATTTCGGCAACCATATCGATTTCGATGTCCCTATGGATTTCGATATCCCTATGGATTTCGATATCCCTATGGACTTAGATTTCCCTATGGATTTCGATATCCCTATGGATTTCGATTTCCCTATGGATTTCGATATCCATATCGATTTGGGTATCCATATCGATTTCGATATCCATATCGATTTCAATATCCATATCAATTTCGATATCCCTATGGATTTCGATATCCATATCGATATGGGTATCCATATCGATTTCGATATCCATATCGATTTCAATATCCATATCAATTTCGATATCCCTATGGATTTCGATATCCATATCGATTTCAATATCCATATCAATTTCGATATCCCTATGGATTTCGATATCCATATCGATTTGGGTATCCATATCGATTTCGATATCCCCATGGTTTTCGATATCCCTATGGATTTCATTATCCATATCGATTTGGGTATCCATATCGATTTCGATATCCATATCGATTTCAATATCCATATCAATTTCGATATCCCTATGGATTTCGATATCCCTATGGATTACGATATCCATACCGATTTCGATATCCCTATGGATTTCGATATCCCTATGGATTTCTATATACCTATGGATTTCGATATCCATATTCATTTCGGCATCCATATCGATTTCGATATCCCTATGGATTTCGATATCCCTATGGATTTCGATATCCATTTCGATTTCGATATCCATATCGATTTTGGTATCCATATCGATTTCGATATCCCTATGGATTTCGATATCCCTATGGATTTCGATATCCATATCGATTTCAATATCCATATCGATTTCAATATCCATATCGATTTCGGTATCCCAATGGATTTCGATATCCATATCGATTTGGGTATCCCTATGGATTTCGATATCTATATGGATTTCGATAACCATATCGATTTCGGTTTCCATATCGATTTCGTTATCCCTATAGATTTCGTTACCCATATCGATTTCAATATCCCTCTGGATTTCGATATCCATTTGGATTTCGATATCCCTATGGATTTCGGCATCCATATCGATTTCGATATCCCTATGGATTTCGATATCCCTATGGATTTCGATATCCATATTGATTTCGATATCCCTATGGATTTCGATATCCATATCGATTTGGGTATCCATATCGATTTCGATATCCATATCGATTTCAATATCCATATCAATTTCGATATCCCTATGGATTTCGATATCCATATCGATTTGGGTATCCATATCGATTTCGATATCCATATGGATTTCGATATCCATATCGATTTCGATATCCCTATGGATTTCGATATCCATATTGATTTCGATATCCCTATGGATTTCGATATCCATATCGATTTCGATATCCCTATGGATTTCGATATCCATATCGATTTCGATATCCCTATGGATTTCGATATCCATATGGATTTCGATATCCATATCGATTTCGATATCCATATCGATTTCGATATCCCTATGGATTTCGATATCCATATGGATTTCGATATCCATATGCGATTTCGATATCCATATCGATTTCGATATCCATATCGATTTCGATATCCCTATGGATTTCGATATCCCTATGGATTTATCGATATCCATATTGATTTCGATATCCATATGGATTTCGATATCCATATCGATTTCGATATCCATATCGATTTCGATATCCCTATGGATTTCGATATCCATATCGATTTCGATATCCCTATGGATTTCGATATCCATATCGATTTCGATATCCATATCGATTTCGATATCCCTATGGATTTCGATATCCATATCGATTTCGATATCCATATCGATTTCGATATCCATATCGATTTCGATATCCATATCGATTTCGATATCCATATCGATTTCGATATCCCTATGGATTTCGATATCCATATGGATTTCGATATCCATATCGATTTCGATATCACTATGGATTTCGATATCCCTATGGATTTCGATATCCATATTGATTTCGATATCCCTATGGATTTCGATATCTATATCGATTTCGGCATCCATATCGATTTCGATATCCCTATGGATTTCGATATCCCTATGGATTTCGATATCCATATTGATTTCGATATCCCTATGGATTTCGATATCCATATCGATTTGGGTATCCATATCGATTTCGATATCCATATCGATTTCAATATCCATATCAATTTCGACATCCCTATGGATTTCGATATCCATATCGATTTGGGTTTTCCTATGGATTTCGATATCCCTATGGATTTCGATATCCATATCGATTTGGGTATCCATATCGATTTCGATATCCATATCGATTTCAATATCCATATCAATTTCGAAATCCCTATGTATTTCGATATCCATATCGATTTGAGTATCCATATCAATTTCGATATCCCTATGGATTTCGATATCCATATCGATTTCGATATCCCTATGGATTGCGATATCCCTATGGATTTCGATATCCATATTGATATCGATATCCCTATTGATTTCGATATCTATATCGATTTCGGCATCCATATCGATTTCGATATCCCTATAGATTTCGATATCCCTATGGATTTCGATATCCATATCAATTTCGATATCCCTATGGATTTCGATATCCATATCGATTTCGATATCCATATCGATTTCGATATCCCTATGGATTTCGATATCCATATGGATTTCGATATCCCTATGGATTTCGATATCCATATCGATTTCGATATCCATATCGATTTCGATATCCATATCGATTTCGATATCCATATCGATTTCGATATCCCTATGGATTTCGATATCCATATCGATTTCGATATCCATATCGATTTCGATATCCATATCGATTTCGATATCCATATCGATTTCGATATCCCTATGGATTTCGATATCCCTATGGATTTCGATATCCATATTGATTTCGATATCCCTATGGATTTCGATATCCATATCGATTTCGATATCCCTATGGATTTCGATATCCATATGGATTTCGATATCCATATTGATTTCGATATCCCTATGGATTTCGATATCCATATCGATTTCGATATCCATATCGATTTCGATATCCCTATGGATTTCGATATCCATTTCGATTTCGATATCCATATCGATTTCGATATCCATATCGATTTCGATATCCCTATGGATTTCGATATCCATATCGATTTCGATATCCTATATCGATTTCGATATCCCTATGGATTTCGATATCCCTATGGATTTCGATATCCATATCGATTTCGATATCCATATCGATTTCAATATCCATATCGATTTCGATATCCCAATGGATTTCGATATCCATATCGATTTCGGTATTCCTATGGATTTCGATATCCATATGGATTTCGATATCCATATCGATTTCGATATCCATATGGATTTCGATATCCATATGGATTTCGATATCCATATGGATTTCGATATCCATATTGATTTCGATATCCCTATGGATTTCGATATCCATATTGATTTCGATATCCCTATGGATTTCGATATCCATATCGATTTCGATATCCCTATGGATTTCGATATCCCTATGGATTTCGATATCCCTATGGATTTCGATATCCATATTGATTTCGATATCCATATCGATTTCGATATCCCTATGGATTTCGATATCCCTATGGATTTCGATATCCATATCGATTTCGATATCCATATCGATTTCGATATCCATATCGATTTCGATATCCCTATGGATTTCGATATCCATATCGATTTCGATATCCATATGGATTTCGATATCCCTATGGATTTCGATATCCCTATGGATTTCGATATCCATATATTTCGATATCCATATCGATTTCGATATCCATATCGATTTCGATATCCCTATGGATTTCGATATCCATATCGATTTCGATATCCATATCGATTTCGATATCCATGGATGTTCGATATCCATATCGATTTCGAATATCCATATCGATTTCGATATCCCTATGGATTTCGATATCCCTATGGATTTCGATATCCATATCGATTTCGATATCCCTATGGATTTCGATATCCATATCGATTTCGATATCCCTATGGATTTCGATATCCCTATGGATTTCGATATCCATATCGATTTCGATATCCCTATGGATTTCGATATCCATATCGATTTCGATATCCATATCGATTTCGATATCCCTATGGATTTCGATATCCCTATGTTCGATATCCATATTTCGATATCCATATGGATTTCGATATCCCTATGGATTTCGATATCCATATCGATTTCGATATCCATATCGATTTCGATATCCATATCGATTTCGATATCCATATCGATTTCGATATCCATATCGATTTCGATATCCCTATGGATTTCGATATCCATATCGATTTCGATATCCATATCGATTTCGATATCCCTATGGATTTCGATATCCATATCGATTTCGATATCCCTATGGATTTCGATATCCCTATGGATTTCGATATCCATATCGATTTCGACATCCATATCTATTTCGATATCCCTATGGATTTCGATATCCATATCGATTTGGGTATCCATATCGATTTCGATATCCATATCGATTTCAATATCCATATCAATTTCGATATCCCTATGGATTTCGATATCCCTATGGATTTCGATATCCATACCGATTTCGATATCCCCTATGGATTTCGATATCCATATCGATTTCGATATCCCTATGGATTTCGATATCCCTATGGATTTCGATATCCATATCGATTTCGATATCCATATCGATTTCGATATCCCTATGGATTTCGATATCCATATCGATTTCGATATCCATATCGATTTCGATATCCATATGATTTCGATATCCCTATGGATTTCGATATCCATATCGATTTCGATATCCATATCGATTTCGATATCCCTATGGATTTCGATATCCATATTGATTTCGATATCCCTATCGATATCCCTATGGATTTCGATATCCCTATCGATTTCGATATCCATATCGATTTCGATATCCATATCGATTTCGATATCCCTATGGATTTCGATATCCATATCGATTTGGGTATCCATATCGATTTCGATATCCCTATGGATTTCGATATCCCTATGGATTTCAATATCCATATCAATTTCGATATCCCTATGGATTTCGATATCCATATCGATTTGGGTATCCATATCAATTTCGATATACCTATGGATTTCGATATCCATATTGATTTCGATATCCCTATGGATTTCGATATCCATATCGATTTGGGTATCCATATCGATTTCGATATCCATATCGATTTCGACATCCATATCTATTTCGATATCCCTATGGATTTCGATATCCATATCGATTTGGGTATCCATATCGATTTCGATATCCATATCGATTTCGATATCCATATCGATTTCGATATCCCTATGGATTTCGGTATCCCTATGGATTTCGATATCCATATTGATTTCGATATCCCTATGGATTTCGATATCCATATCGATTTCGATATCCCTATGGATTTCGATATCCCTATGGATTTCGATATCCATATCTGATTTCGATATCCCTATGGATTTCGATATCTATATCGATTTCGGCATCCATATCGATTTCGATATCCCTATGGATTTCGATATCCCTATGGATTTCAATACCCATATCGATTTCGATATCCCAATGGATTTCGATATCCATATCGATTTGGGTATCCATATCGATTTCGATATCCATATCGATTTCAATATCCATATCAATTTCGATATCCCTATGGATTTCGATATCCATATCGATTTGGGTATCCATATCAATTTCGATATACCTATGGATTTCGATATCCATTTCGATTTCGATATCCATTTCGATTTCGATATCCATATCGATTTGGGTATCCATATCGATTTCGATATCCCTATGGATTTCGATATCTATATCGTTTTCGGCATCCATATCGATTTCGATAACCCTATGGATTTCGATATCCCTATGGATTTCGATGTCCATATTGATTTCGATATCCCTATGGATTTCGATATCCATATCGATTTCGATATCCCTATGGATTTCGATATCCCTATGGATTTCGATATCCCTATGGATTTCGATATACCTATGGATTTCGATATCCATATTGATTTCGGTATCCATATCGATTTCGATATCCCTATGGATTTCGATATCCCTATGGATTTCGATATCCATTTCGATTTCGATATCCATATCGATTTTGGTATCCATATCGATTTCGATATCCCTATGGATTTCGATATCCATATCGATT
Organism: Drosophila saltans; assembly: GCA_018903575.1. Classification (NCBI taxonomy): domain Eukaryota; kingdom Metazoa; phylum Arthropoda; class Insecta; order Diptera; family Drosophilidae; genus Drosophila; species Drosophila saltans. Next base: position 27,668 of record JAEIGH010000455.1, on the reverse strand, counting down.
TCGACATCCATATCTATTTCGATATCCCTATGGATTTCGATATCCATATCGATTTGGGTATCCATATCGATTTCGATATCCATATCGATTTCAATATCCATATCATTTTCGATATTCCTATGGATTTCGATATCCCTATGGATTTCGATATCCATATTGATTTCGATATCCCTATGGATTTCGATATCCATATCGATTTCGATATCCCTATGGATTTCGATATCACTATGGATTTCGATATCCATATCGATTTCGATATCCCTATGGATTTCGATATCCATATCGATTTCGGCATCCATATCGATTTCGATATCCCTATGGATTTCGATATCCTTATGGATTTCGATATCCATATTGATTTCGATATCCCTATGGATTTCGATATCCATATCGATTTCGGTATCCATATCGATTTCGATATCCCTATGGATTTCGATATCCATATCGATTTCGATATCCATATCGATTTCGATATCCATATCGATTTCGATATCCATATCGATTTCGATATCCATATCGATATCGATATCCCTATGGATTTCGATATCTATATCGATTTCGATATGCCTATGGATTACGATTTCCATATGGATTTCGATATCGCTATGGATTTCGATATCCATATCGATTTCAATATCCATATCGATTTCAATATAAATATCGATTTCGATATCCCAATGGATTTCGATATCCATATCGATTTGGGTTTTCCTATGGATTTCGATATCTATATGGATTTCGATATCCATATCGATTTGGGTATCCATATCAATTTCGATATACATATGGATTTCGATATCCATTTCGATTTCGATATCCCTATGGATTTCGATGTCCATATTGATTTCGATATCCCTATGGATTTCGATATCCATATCGATTTCGATATCCCTATGGATTTCGATATCCCTATGGATTTCTATATACCTATGGATTTCGATATCCATATTCATTTCGGCATCCATATCGATTTCGATATCCCTATGGATTTCGATATCCATATGGATTTCGATATCCATATGGATTTCGATATCCATATCGATTTCGATATCCATATCGATTTCGATATCCCTATCGATATCGATGATTTCGATATCCCTATGGATTTCGATATCCATATCGATTTCGATATCCCTATGGATTTCGATATCCCTATGGATTTCGATATCCCTATGGATTTCGATATCCATATCGATTTCGATATCCATATCGATTTCGATATCCCTATGGATTTCGATATCCATATCGATTTCGATATCCATATCGATTTCGATATCCATATACGATATTTCGATATCCATATCGATTTCGATATCCATATCGATTTCGATATCCCTATGGATTTCGATATCCCTATGGATTTCGATATCCATATTGATTTCGATATCCCTATGGATTTCGATATCCATATCGATTTCGATATCCCTATGGATTTCGATATCCCTATGGATTTCGATATCCATATTGATTTCGATATCCCTATGGATTTCGATATCCATATCGATTTCGATATCCATATCGATTTCGATATCCCTATGGATTTCGATATCCCTATGGATTTCGATATCCATATTGATTTCGATATCCCTATGGATTTCGATATCCATATCGATTTGGGTATCCATATCGATTTCGATATCCATATCGATTTCAATATCCATATCAGTTTCGATATCCCTATGGATTTCGATATCCATATCGATTTGGGTTTCCATATCAATTTCGATATACCTATGGATTTCGATATCCATATTGATTTCGATATCCCTATGGATTTCGATATCCCTATGGATTTCGATATCCATATCGATTTCGGTATCCATATCGATTTCGATATCCATATCGATTTCGATATACCTATGGATTTCGATATCCATATCGATTTCGATATCCCTATGGATTTCGATATCCATATCGATTTGGGTATCCATATCGATTTCGATATCCATATCGATTTCGACATCCATATCTATTTCGATATCCCTATGGATTTCGATATCCATATCGATTTGGGTATCCATATCGATTTCGATATCCATATCGATTTCAATATCCATATCAATTTCGATATTCCTATGGATTTCGATATCCCTATGGATTTCGATATCCATATTGATTTCGATATCCCTATGGATTTCGATATCCATATCGATTTCGATATCCCTATGGATTGCGATATCCCTATGGATTTCGATATCCATATTGATATCGATATCCCTATGGATTTCGATATCTATATCGATTTCGGCATCCATATCGATTTCGATATCCCTATGGATTTCGATATCCCTATGGATTTCAATACCCATATCGATTTCGATATCCCAATGGATTTCGATATCCATATCGATTTGGGTATCCATATCGATTTCGATATCCATATCGATTTCAATATCCATATCAATTTCGATATCCCTATGGATTTCGATATCCATATCGATTTGGGTATCCATATCGATTTCGATATACCTATGGATTTCGATATCCATTTCGATTTCGATATCCATATCGATTTGGGTATCCATATCGATTTCGATATCCCTATGGATTTCGATATCCATATCGATTTCGGCATCCATATCGATTTCGATATCCCTATGGATTTCGATATCCCTATGGATTTCGATATCCATATCGATTTCGATATCCCTATGGATTTCGATATCCCTATGGATTTCGATATACCTATGGATTTCGATATCCATATTGATTTCGGTATCCATATCGATTTCGATATCCCTATGGATTTCGATATCCCTATGGATTTCGATATCCCTATGGATTTCGATATCCATATCGATTTCGATATCCATAGATTTTGGTATCCATATCGATTTCGATATCCCTATGGATTTCGATATCCATTTCGATATCCATATCGATTTCGATATCCATATCGATTTCGATATCCCTATGGATTTCGATATCCATATCGATTTCGATATCCATATCGATTTCGATATCCATATCGATTTCGATATCCATATGGATTTCGATATCCCTATGGATTTCGATATCCCTATGGATTTCGATATCCATATTGATTTCGATATCCCTATGGATTTCGATATCCATATCGATTTCGATTTCGATATCCCTATGGATTTCGATATCCATATCGATTTCGATATCCATATCGATTTCGATATCCCTATGGATTTCGATATCCCTATGGATTTCGATATCCATATGGATTTCGATATCCCTATGGATTTCGATATCCCTATCGATTTCGATATCCATATCGATTTCGATATCCATATCGATTTCGATATCCATATGGATTTCGATATCCCTATGGATTTCGATATCCATATCGATTTCGATATCCATATCGATTTGGGTATCCATATCGATTTCGATATCCCTATTAATTTCGATATCTATATCGATTTCGATATGCCTATGGATTACGATTTCCCTATGGATTTCGATATCGCTATGGATTTCGATATCCATATCGATTTCAATATCCATATCGATTTCAATATAAATATCGATTTCGATATCTCAATGGATTTCGATATCCATATCGATTTGGGTTTTCCTATGGATTTCGACATCTATATGGATTTCGATAACCATATCGATTTCGGTATCCATATCGATTTCGATATCCCTATGGATTTCGTTATCCATATCGATTTCAATATCCCTCTGGATTTCGATATCCATATGGATTTCGATATCCCTATGGATTTCGATATCCCTATTGGATTTCGATATCCATATGGATTTCGATATCCATATCGATTTCGATATCCCTATGGATTTCGATATCCATATCGATTTCGATATCCCATATCGATTTCGATATCCCTATGGATTTCGATATCCCTATGGATTTCGATATCCATATCGATTTCGGTATCCATATCGATTTCGATATCCCTATGGATTTCGATATCCATATCGATTTTGATATCCATATCGATTTCAATATCCATATCGATTTCGATATCCCTATGGATTGCGTTATCCATATCGATTTCAATATCCCTATGGATTTCGATATCCATATTCATTGCGGTATCCATATCGATTTCGATATCCCCATGGTTTTCGATATCCCTATGGATTTCGATATCCATATCGATTTGGGTATCCAGATCGATTTCGATATCCCTATGGATTTCGATATCCCATATCGATTTCGATATCCATATCGATTTCGATATCCCTATGGATTTCGATATCCATATCGATTTGGGTATCCAGATCGATTTCGATATCCCTATGGATTTCGATATCCATATCGATTTCGATATCCCTATGGATTTCGATATCCACTTCGATATCCATATCGATTTCGATATCCCTATGGATTTCGATATCCCTATGGATTTCGATATCCCTATGACTTTCGATATCCCTATGGATTTCGATATCCCTATGGAATTCGATATCCCTATCGATTTCGGTATCCCTATGGATTTCGATATCCATATGGATTTCGATATCCCTATGGATTTCGATATCCATATCGATTTCAATATCCATATCGATTTCGATATCCCTATGGATTTCGATATCCCTATGGATTTCGATATCCCTATGGATTTCGATATCCCTATGATTTCGATATCCCTATGGATTTCGATATCCCTATGGATTTCGATATCCCTATGGATTTCGTTATCCATATCGATTTCGATATCCCTATGGATTTCGATATCCCTATGGATTTCGATATCCATATCTATTTGGGTATCCATATCGATTTCGATATCATTATGGATTTTGATATCCATATCGATTTTTATATCCATATCGATTTCAATATCCATATCGATTTCGATATCCCTATGGATTGCGTTATCCATATCGATTTCAATATCCCTATGGATTTCGATATCCATATTCATTGCGGTATCCATATCGATTTCGATATCCCCATGTTTTTCGATATCCCTATGGATTTCGATATCCATATCGATTTGGGTATCCAGATCGATTTCGATATCCCTATCGATTTCAATATCCATATCAATTTCGATATCCCAATGGATTTCGATATCCATATCGATTTGGGTATCCAGATCGATTTCGATATCCCTATGGATTTCGATATCCATATCGATTTCGATATCCATTTCGATATCCATATCGATTTCGATATCCCTATGGATTTCGATATCCCTATGGATTTCGATATCCCTATTCGATTTCGATATCATTCGATATCCATATGGATTTCGATATCCCTATGGATTTCGATATCCCTATGGATTTCGATATCCCTATGGATTTCGATATCCATATCGATTTCGATATCCATATCGATTTCGATATCCCTATGGATTTCGATATCCCTATGGATTTCGATATCCATATCGATTTCGGTATCCATATCGATTTCGATATCCCTATGGATTTCGATATCCATATCGATTTTGATATCCATATCGATTTCGATATCCATATCGATTTCGATATCCCTATGGATTTCGTTATCCATATCGATTTCGATATCCCTATGGATTTCGATATCCATATTGATTTCGGTATCCATATCGATTTCGATATCCCCATGTTTTTCGATATCCCTATGGATTTCGATATCCATATCGATTTGGGTATCCATATCGATTTCGATATCCATATCGATTTCAATATCCATATCAATTTCGATATCCCTATGGATTTCGATATCCATATCGATTTGGGTATCCATATCGATTTCGATATCCCTATGGATTTCGATATCCATATCGATTTCGATATCCCTATGGATTTCGATATCCATGATTTCGATATCCATATCGATTTCGATATCCCTATGGATTTCGATATCCCTATGGATTTCGATATCCCTATGAATTTCGATATCCCTATGGATTTCGATATCCCTATGGATTTCGATATCCATATCGATTTCGGTATCCCTATGGATTTCGATATCCATATGGATTTCGATATCCATATGGATTTTCGGATATCGATTTCGATATCCATATCGATTTCGATATCCATATGGATTTCGATATCCATATGGATTTCGATATCCCTATGGATTTCGATATCCCTATGGATTTCGATATCCCTATGGATTTCGATATCCCTATGGATTTCGATATCCATATCGATTTCGATATCCATATCGATTTCGATATCCCATATCGATTTCGATATCCCATATGGATTTCGATATCCCTATGGATTTCGATATCCATATCGATTTCGGTATCCAGATCGATTTCGATATCCATATCGATTTCGATATCCATATCGATATTTCGATATCTATATGGATTTCGATACCCATATCGATTTCGATATCCATATCGATTTCGATATCCCTATGGATTTCGATATCCCTATGGATTTCGATATACCTATGGATTTCGATATCCATATCGATTTGGGTATCCATATCGATTTCGATATCCCTATGGATTTCGATATCCATATCGATTTCGATATCCATATCGATTTCGATATCCCTATGGATTTCGATATCCCTATGGATTTCGATATCCATATTGATTTCGATATCCCTATGGATTTCGATATCCATATCGATTTCGATATCCCTATGGATTTCGATATCCCTATGGATTTCGATATACCTATGGATTTCGATATCCATATCGATTTGGGTATCCATATCGATTTCGATATCCCTATGGATTTCGATATCCCTACGGATTTCGATATCCATATCGATTTTGATATCCATATCGATTTCGATATCCCAATGGATTTCGATATCCATATCGATTTCGGTATCCATATCGATTTCGATATCCATATCGATTTCGATATCCATATCGATTTCGATATCCCTATGGATTTCGATATCCCTATGGATTTCGATATCCCTATGGATTTCGATATCCATATCGATTTCGATATCCCTATGGATTTCGATATCCATTTCGATATCCATATCGATTTCGATATCCCTATGGATTTCGATATCCTTATCGATTTCGGTATCCATATCGATTTCGATATCCCTATGGATTTCGATATCCCTATGGATTTTGATATCCATATCGATTTCGATATCCATATCGATTTCGATATCCATATCGATTTCGATATCCATATCGATTTCGATATCCCTATGGATTGCGTTATCCATATCGATTTCAATATCCCTATGGATTTCGATATCCCTCTGGATTTCGATATCCATATGGATTTCGATAAATCTATGGATTTCGATATCCCTATGGATTTCGATATCCCTATGGATTTCGATATCCCTATGGATTTCGATATCCCTATGGATTTCGATATCCCTATGGATTTCGATATCCATATCTATTTAGGTATCCATATCGATTTCGATATCATTATGGATTTTGATATCCATATCGATTTTGATATCCATATCGATTTCAATATCCATATCGATTTCGATATCCCTATGGATTGCGTTATCCATATCGATTTCAATATCCCTATGGATTTCGATATCCATATTCATTGCGGTATCCATATCGATTTCGATATCCCCATGGTTTTCGATATCCCTATGGATTTCGATATCCATATCGATTTGGGTATCCAGATCGATTTCGATATCCCTATGGATTTCGATATCCATATCGATTTCGATATCCCTATGGATTTCGATATCCCTATGGATTTCGATATCCCTATGGATTTCGATATCCATATCGATTTCGATATCCCTATGGATTTCGATATCCATATCGATATCCATATGGATATCAATTTCGATATCCCTATGGATTTCGATATCCCTATGGATTTCGATATCCCTATGGATTTCGATATCCATATCGATTTCGATATCCCTATGGATTTCGATATCCATTCGATATCCATATCGATTTCGATATCCCTATGGATTTCGATATCCCTATGGATTTCGATATCCCTATGGATTTCGATATCCCTATGGATTTCGATATCCATATCGGATTTCGATATCCCTATGGATTTCGATATCCCTATGGATTTCGATATCCCTATCGATTTCGATATCCATATGGATTTCGATATCCATATCGATTTCGATATCCCTATGGATTTCGATATCCATATCGATTTCGATATCCCTATGGATTTCGATATCCCTATGGATTTCGATATCCATATGGATTTCGATATCCATATGGATTTCGATATCCATATGGATTTCGATATCCCTATGGATTTCGATATCCCTATGGATTTCGATATCCATATCGATTTCGATATCCCTATGGATTTCGATATCCCTATGGATTTCGATATCCCTATGGATTTCGATATCCATATCGATTTCGATATCCATATCGATTTCGATATCCATATATGGATTTCGTGATATCCATATCGATTTCGATATCCATATCGATTTCGATATCCATATCGATTTCGATATCCCTATGGATATCCATATGGATTTCGATATCCATATCGATTTCGATATCCCTATGGATTTCGATATCCATATGGATTTCGATATCCATATGGATTTCGATATCCATATGGATTTCGATATCCATATGGATTTCGATATCCATATGGATTTCGATATCCCTATGGATTTCGATATCCCTATGGATTTCGATATCCATATCGATTTCGATATCCATATGGATTTCGATATCCCTATGGATTTCGATATCCATATGGATTTCGATATCCATATCGATTTCGATATCCATATCGATTTCGATATCCATATGGATTTCGATATCCATATCGATTTCGATATCCCTATGGATTTCGATATCCATATCGATTTCGATATCCATATCGATTTCGATATCCATATCGATTTCGATATCCCTATGGATTTCGATATCCATATCGATTTCGATATCCCTATGGATTTCGATATCCATATTGATTTCGATATCCATATCGATTTCGATATCCCTATGGATTTCGATATCCCTATGGATTTCGATATCCATATCGATTTTCGATATCCATATGGATTTCGATATCCATATGGATTTCGATATCCATATCGATTTCGATATCCCTATGGATTTCGATATCCATATCGATTTCGATATCCATATGGATTTCGATATCCCTATGGATTTCGATATCCCTATGGATTTCGATATCCATATCGATTTCGATATCCCTATGGATTTCGATATCCATATGGATTTCGATATCCCTATGGATTTCGATATCCATATCGATTTCGATATCCCTATGGATTTCGATATCCCTATGGATTTCGATATCCCTATCGATTTCGATATCCCTATGGATTTCGATATCCATATGGATTTCGATATCCCTATGGATTTCGATACCATTTGATATCCATTTCGATTTCGATATCCATATCGATTTCGATATCCCTATGGATTTCGATATCCCTATGGATTTCGATATCCCTATGGATTTCGATATCCCTATGGATTTCGATATCCATATCGATTTTCAATATCCCATATCGATTTCGATATCCCAATGGATTTCGATATCCATATCGATTTGGGTATCCATATCGATTTCGATATCCATATCGATTTCGATATCCATATCGATTTCGATATCCCTATGGATTTCGATATCCATATCGATTTCGATATCCATATCGATTTCGATATCCCTATGGATTTCGATATCCATATGGATTTCGATATCCATATCGATTTCGATATCCATATCGATTTCGATATCCATATCGATTTCGATATCCCTATGGATTTCGATATCCATATGGATTTCGATATCCCTATGGATTTCGATATCCCTATGGATTTCGATATCCATATCGATTTCGATATCCCTATGGATTTCGATATCCCTATGGATTTCGATATCCATATCGATATCCATATCGATTTCGATATCCCTATGGATTTCGATATCCATATCGATTTCGATATCCCTATGGATTTCGATATCCCTATGGATTTCGATATCCCTATCGGATTTCGATATCCCTATGGATTTCGATATCCCTATGGATTTCGATATCCCTATCGATTTCGATATCCCTATGGATTTCGATATCCATATGGATTTCGATATCCCTATGGATTTCGATATCCATTTCGATTTCGATATCCATATCGATTTCGATATCCCTATGGATTTCGATATCCCTATGGATTTCGATATCCATATCGATTTCGATATCCATATGGATTTCGATATCCATATGGATTTCGATATCCCTATCGATTTCGATATCCATATGGATTTCGATATCCATATGGATTTCGATATCCCTATGGATTTCGATATCCATATCGATTTCGATATCCATATCGATTTCGATATCCCTATGGATTTCGATATCCCTATGGATTTCGATATCCCTATGGATTTCGATATCCATATCGATTTCGATATCCCTATGGATTTCGATATCCCTATGGATTTCGATATCCCTATGGATTTCGATATCCATATCGATTTCGATATCCCTATGGATTTCGATATCCCTATGGATTTCGATATCCCTATGGATTTCGATATCCATATCGATTTCGATATCCATATGGATTTCGATATCCCTATGGATTTCGATATCCATATCGATTTCGATATCCATATCGATTTCGATATCCCTATGGATTTCGATATCCCTATGGATTTCGATATCCATATCGATTTCGATATCCATATGGATTTCGATATCCCTATGGATTTCGATATCCCTATCGATTTCGATATCCCTATGGATTTCGATATCCATATGGATTTCGATATCCCTATGGATTTCGATATCCCTATGGATTTCGATATCCCAATGGATTTCGATATCCCTATCGATTTCGGTATCCCTATGGATTTCGATATCCATATGGATTTCGATATCCCTATGGATTTCGATATCCATATCGATTTCGATATCCATATGGATTTCGATATCCATATCGATTTCGATATCCCTATGGATTTCGATATCCCTATGGATTTCGATATCCCTATGGATTTCGATATCCCTATGGATTTCGATATCCATATCGATTTCAATATCCATATCGATTTCGATATCCCAATGGATTTCGATATCCATATCGATTTGGGTATCCATATCGATTTCGATATCCATATCGATTTCAATATCCATATCAATTTCGATATCCCTATGGATTTCGATATCCATATGGATTTCGGTATCCATATCGATTTCGATATCCCTATGGATTTCGATATCCATATCGATTTCGATATCCATATCGATTTCGATATCCCTATGGATTTCGATATCCCTATGGATTTCGATATCCCTATCGATTTCGATATCCCTATGGATTTCGATATCCCTATGGATTTCGATATCCCTATCGATTTCGATATCCCTATGGATTTCGATATCCATATGGATTTCGATATCCCTATGGATTTCGATATCCATATTGATTTCGATATCCATATCGATTTCGATATCCCTATGGATTTCGATATCCCTATGGATTTCGATATCCCATATGGATTTCGATATCCCTATGGATTTCGATATCCATATGGATTTCGATATCCATATCGATTTCGATATCCCATATCGATTTCGATTTCGATATCCCAATGGATTTCGATATCCATATCGATTTGGGTATCCATATCGATTTCGATATCCATATCGATTTCAATATCCATATCGATTCGATAATTTCGATATCCCTATGGATTTCGATATCCATATCGATTTGGGTATCCATATCGATTTCGATATCCCTATGGATTTCGATATCCATATCGATTTCGATATCCCTAAAAATTTCTATATCCATATCGATTTCGATATCCATATAAATTTCAATATCCGTATGGATTTCGATATCCATGTCGATTTCGATATCCCTATGGATTTCGATATCCCTATGGATTTCGATATCCACATCGACTTCGATATCCATATGGATTTCGATATTCCTATGTATTTCGATATCCCTATGGATTTCGATATCCATATCGATTTCGATATCCCTATGGATTTCGATATCCCTATGGATTTCGATATCCATATCGATTTCGATATCCCAATGGATTTCGATATCCCTATGGATTTCGATATCCATATGGATTTCGATATCCCTATGGATTTCGATATCCATATCGATTTCGATATCCCTATGGATTTCGATATCCCTATGGATTTCGATATCCATATCGATTTCGATATCCCAATGGATTTCGATATCCCTATGGATTTCGATATCCATTTCAATTTCAATATCCATATCGATTTCGATATCCCTATGGATTTCGATATCCCTATGGATTTCGATATCCAAATGGATTTCGATATCCCTATCGATTTCGGTATCCATATGGATTTCGATATCCATATCGATTTCGATATCCATATCGATTTCGATATCCCTATGGATTTCGATATCCCTATCATGGATTTCGATATCCCTATGGATTTCGATATCCCTATGGATTTCGATATCCGATGATTTCGATATCCCTATGGATTTCGATATCCCTATGGATTTCGATATCCATATCGATTTCGCCATATCGATTTCGATATCCCTATGGATTTCGATATCCCTATATCGATTTCGATATCCCTATGGATTTCGATATCCCTATGGATTTCGATATCCCTATGGATTTTGATATCCATTTCGATTTCAATATCAATATCGATTTCGATATCCCTATGGATTTCGATATCCCTATGGATTTCGATTTCCCTATGGATTTCGATATCCCTATGGATTTCGATATCCATATCGATTTCAATACCCATATCGATTTCGATATCCCAATGGATTTCGATATCCATATCGATTTGGGTATCCATATCGATTTCGATATCCATATCGATTTCAATATCCATATCAATTTCGATATCCCTATGGATTTCGATATCCATATCGATTGGGTATCCATATCGATTTCGATATCCCTATGGATTTCGATATCCATATCGATTTCGATATCCCTATCGGATTTCGATATCCATATCGATTTCGATATCCATATGGATTTCGATATCCATATGGATTTCGATATCCATATCCGATATCCATATCGATTTCGATATATTTCGATATCCCATATGGATTTCGATATCCCTATGTTCGATATCTCGATATCCCTATGGATTTCGATATCCATATCGATTTCGATATCCCTATGGATTTCGATATCCCTATGGATTTCGATATCCATATCGATTTCGATATCCATATTCGATTTCGATATCCCTATGGATTTCGATATCCATATCGATTTCGATATCCCTATGGATTTCGATATCCATATGGATTTCGATATCCCTATGGATTTCGATATCCCTATGGATTTCGATATCCATATCGATTTCGATATCCATATCGATTTCGATATCCCTATCGATTTCGATATCCCAATGGATTTCGATATCCATATCGATTTCGGTATCCATATCGATTTCGATATCCATATCGATTTTGATATCCATATCGATTTCGATATCCCTATGGATTTCGATATCCCTATGGATTTCGATATCCATATCGATTTCGATATCCATATCGATTTCGATATCCCTATGGATTTCGATATCCCTATGGATTTCGATATCCATATTCGATATTCGATTTCGATATCCATATCGATTTCGATATCCCTATGGATTTCGATATCCATATCGATTTCGATATCCATATCGATTTCGATATCCATATGGATTTCGATATCCATATCGATTTCGATATCCCTATGGATTTCGATATCCCTATGGATTTCGATATCCATATCGATTTCGATATCCATATCGATTTCGATATCCCTATGGATTTCGATATCCATATCGATTTCGATATCCATATGGATTTCGATATCCATATGGATTTCGATATCCATATCGATTTCGATATCCCTATGGATTTCGATATCCATATGGATTTCGATATCCCTATGGATTTCGATATCCATATCGATTTCAATATCCATATCGATTTCGATATCCCTATGGATTTCGATATCCCTATGGATTTCGATATCCATATGGATTTCGATATCCCTATGGATTTCGATATCCCTATGGATTTCGATATCCCTATCGATTTCGATATCCCTATGGATTTCGATATCCATATGGATTTCGATATCCATATCGATTTCGATATCCCTATGGATTTCGATATCCATATCGATTTCGATATCCCTATGGATTTCGATATCCATATGGATTTCGATATCCCTATGGATTTCGATATCCATATTGATTTCGATATCCATATCGATTTCGATATCCCTATGGATTTCGATATCCCTATGGATTTCGATATCCCTATGGATTTCGATATCCATATGGATTTCGATATCCATATCGATTTCGATATCCCATATGGATTTCGATATCCCAATAGGATTTCGATATCCATATCGATTTCGATATCCATATGGATTTCGATATCCATATCGATTTCGATATCCATATCGATTTCGATATCCCTATGGATTTCGATATCCATTCGATATCGATTTCGATATCCATATCGATTTCGATATCCCTATGGATTTCGATATCCATATCGATTTCGATATCCATATCGATTTCGATATCCATATCGATTTCGATATCCCTATGGATTTCGATATCCATATATCGATTTCGATATCCATATCGATTTCGATATCCCTATGGATTTCGATATCCATATGGATTTCGATATCCCTATGGATTTCGATATCCATATCGATTTCGATATCCATATGGATTTCGATATCCATATCGATTTCGATATCCCTATCGATTTCGATATCCCTATGGATTTCGATATCCCTATGGATTTCGATATCCATATGGATTTCGATATCCATATGGATTTCGATATCCCTATGGATTTCGATATCCATATCGATTTCGATATCCCTATGGATTTCGATATCCCTATGGATTTCGATATCCATATCGATTTCGATATCCATATCGATTTCGATATCCCATATGGATTTCGATATCCATATGGATTTCGATATCCATATCGATTTCGATATCCATATCGATTTCGATATCCATATCGATTTCGATATCCCTATGGATTTCGATATCCATATGGATTTCGATATCCCTATGGATTTCGATATCCATTTCGATTTCAATATCCATATCGATTTCGATATCCCTATGGATTTCGATATCCCTATGGATTTCGATATCCATATGGATTTCGATATCCCTATGGATTTCGATATCCCTATGGATTTCGATATCCATATCGATTTCGATATCCCTATGGATTTCGATATCCATATGGATTTCGATATCCCTATGGATTTCGATATCCATATCGATTTCGATATCCATATGGATTTCGATATCCCTATGGATTTCGATATCCATATCGATTTCGATATCCCTATGGATTTCGATATCCATATGGATTTCGATATCCCTATGGATTTCGATATCCATATCGATTTCGATATCCATATCGATTTCGATATCCCTATGGATTTCGATATCCCTATGGATTTCGATATCCATATGGATTTCGATATCCCTATGGATTTCGATATCCATATCGATTTCGATATCCCATATCGATTTCGATATCCCATATGGATTTCGATATCCATATCGATTTCGATATCCATATCGATTTCGATATCCATATCGATTTCGATATCCATATCGATTTCGATATCCATATCGATTTCGATATCCCTATGGATTTCGATATCCATATCGATTTCGGTATCCATATCGATTTCGATATCCCTATGGATTTCGATATCCATATGGATTTCGATTTCGATATCCATATCGATTTCGATATCCATATCGATTTCGATATCCCTATGGATTTCGATATCCATATCGATTTCGATATCCATATCGATTTCGATATCCCTATGGATTTCGATATCCCTATGGATTTCGATATCCATATTGATTTCGATATCCCTATGGATTTCGATATCCATATCGATTTCGATATCCCTATGGATTTCGATATCCCTATGGATTTCGATATCCCTATGGATTTCGATATCCATATGGATTTCGATATCCCTATGGATTTCGATATCCATATCGATTTCGATATCCCTATGGATTTCGATATCCCTATGGATTTCGATATCCATATCGATTTCGATATCCCTATGTCGATATCCCTATGGATTTCGATATCCCTATGGATTTCGATATCCATATCGATTTCGATATCAATATCCCATGGATTTCGATATCCATATCGATTTCGATATCCCAATGGATTTCGATATCCATATCGATTTGGGTATCCATATCGATTTCGATATCCATATCGGTTTCAATATCCATATCAATTTCGATATCCCTATGGATTTCTATATCCCTATGGATTTTGATATCCATTTCGATTTCAATATCAATATCGATTTCGATATCCCTATGGATTTCGATATCCCTATGGATTTCGATATCCATATCGATTTCAATACCCATATCGATTTCGATATCCCAATGGATTTCGATATCCATATCGATTTGGGCATCCATATCGATTTCAATATCCATATCAATTTCGATATCCCTATGGATTTCGATATCCATATCGATTTCGATATCCCTATGGATTTCGATATCCATATCGATTTCCAGATCGATTTCGATATCCATATCGATTTCAATATCCATATCAATTTCGATATCCCAATGGATTTCGATATCCATATCGATTTGGGTATCCAGATCGATTTCGATATCCCTATGGATTTCGATATCCATATCGATTTCGATATCCCTATGGATTTCGATATCCATTTCGATATCCATATCGATTTCGATATCCCTATGGATTTCGATATCCATATGGATTTCTATATCCCTATGGATTTTGATATCCATTTCGATTTCAATATCAATATCGATTTCGATATCCCTATGGATTTCGATATCCCTATGGATTTCGATATCCCTATGGATTTCGATATCCCTATGGATTTCGATATCCCTATGGATTTCGATATCCATATCGATTTCAATACCCATATCGATTTCGATATCCCAATGGATTTCGATATCCATATCGATTTGGGTATCCAGATCGATTTCGATATCCATATCGATATTCATATCGATTTCAATATCCATATCGATTTCGATATCCCAATGGATTTCGATATCCATATCGATTTGGGTATCCAGATCGATTTCGATATCCATATCGATTTCAATATCCATATCAATTTCGATATCCCAATGGATTTCGATATCCATATCGATTTGGGTATCCAGATCGATTTCGATATCCCTATGGATTTCGATATCCATATCGATTTCGATATCCCTATGGATTTCGATATCCATATCGATTTCGATATCCCTATGGATTTCGATATCCATATGGATTTCGATATCCCTATGGATTTCGATATCCCTATGGATTTCGATATCCATATGGATTTCGATATCCCTATGGATTTCGATATCCATATCGATTTCGATATCCCTATGGATTTCGATATCCCTATGGATTTCGATATCCCTATGGATTTCGATATCCATATGGATTTCGATATCCCTATGGATTTCGATATCCATATCGATTTCGATATCCCTATGGATTTCGATATCCCTATGGATTTCGATATCCATATCGATTTCGATATCCATATGGATTTCGATATCCATATCGATTTCGATATCCATATCGATTTCGATATCCATATGGATTTCGATATCCATATCATATCTATGGATTTCGATATCCATATCGATTTCGATATCCCTATGGATTTCGATATCCATATCGATTTCGATATCCATATCGATTTCGATATCCCTATGGATTTCGATATCCATATCGATTTCGATATCCCTATGGATTTCGATATCCATCCATATGGATTTCGATATCCCTATGGATTTCGATATCCATATCGATTTCGATATCCATATCGATTTCGATATCCCTATGGATTTCGATATCCATATCGATTTCGATATCCATATGGATTTCGATATCCATATCGGATTTCGATATCCATATCGATTTCGATATCCATATCGATTTCGATATCCCTATGGATTTCGATATCCATATGGATTTCGATATCCATATCGATTTCGATATCCATATCGATTTCGATATCCATATCGATTTCGATATCCCTATGGATTTCGATATCCATATGGATTTCGATATCCCTATGGATTTCGATATCCATATCGATTTCGATATCCATATAGATTTCGATATCCCATATGGATTTCGATATCCCTATGGATTTCGATATCCATATGGATTTCGATATCCATATCGATTTCGATATCCATATCGATTTCAATATCCATATCAATTTCGATATCCCAATGGATTTCGATATCCATATCGATTTCGATATCCATATCGATTTCGATATCCATATCGATTTCAATATCCATATCAATTTCGATATCCCTATGGATTTCGATATCCATATCGATTTCGATATCCATATCGATTTCGATATCCATATGGATTTCGATATCCATATATCGATTTTCGATATCCCTATGGATTTCGATATCCATATGGATTTCGATATCCATATCGATTTCGATATCCCTATGGATTTCGATATCCATATCGATTTCGATATCCATATCGATTTCGATATCCCTATGGATTTCGATATCCATATCGATTTCGATATCCCTATGGATTTCGATATCCATATGGATTTCGATATCCATATGGATTTCGATATCCCTATGGATTTCGATATCCATATCGATTTCGATATCCCTATATGATTTCGATATCCCATATGGATTTCGATATCCCTATGGATTTCGATATCCATATGATTTCGATATCCCTATGGATTTCGATATCCCTATGGATTTCGATATCCCTATGGATTTCGATATCCCTATGGATTTCGATATCCATATCGATTTCGATATCCATATCGATTTCGATATCCCAATGGATTTCGATATCCATATCGATTTCGATATCCATATCGATTTCGATATCCATATGGATTTCGATATCCATATCGATTTCGATATCCCATATGGATTTCGATATCCATATGGATTTCGATATCCATATCGATTTCGATATCCATATGGATTTCGATATCCCTATGGATTTCGATATCCCTATCGGATTTCGATATCCATATCGATTTAGGATATCGATATCCATATCGATTTTCGATATCCATATGGATTTCGATATCCATATACGATTTCGATATCCCTATCGATTTCGATATCCCTATGGATTTCGATATCCCTATGGATTTCGATATTCATATGTATTTCGATATCCCTATGGATTTCGATATCCATGTCGATTTCGATATCCCTATGGATTTCGATATCCATTTCGATATCCATTTCGATTTCATTATCCATATCGATTTCGATATCCCTATGGATTTCGATAGCCATATCGATTTCGATATCCCTATGGATATCCATATCGATTTGGATTTCGATATCCATATCGATTTCGATATCCATATGGATTTCGATATCCATATGGATTTCGATATCCATATCGATTTCGATATCCCTATGGATTTCGATATCCATATGGATTTCGATATCCCTATGGATATCGATTTCGATATCCATATCGATTTCGATATCCCTATGGATTTCGATATCCCTATGGATTTCGATTTCCCTATGGATTTCGATATCCCTATGGATTTCGATATCCATATCGATTTCAATACCCATATCGATTTCGATATCCCAATGGATTTCGATATCCATATCGATTTGGGTATCCAGATCGATTTCGATATCCATATCGATTTCAATATCCATATCAATTTCGATATCCCAATGGATTTCGATATCCATATCGATTTGGGTATCCAGATCGATTTCGATATCCCTATGGATTTCGATATCCATATCGATTTCGATATCCCTATGGATTTCGATATGCATATCGATTTCGATATCCCTATGGATTTCGATATCCATATCGATTTCGATATCCATATCGATTTCGATATCCCTATGGATTTTGATATCCCTATGGATTTCGATATACCTATGGACTTCGATATCTATATCGATTTCGGCATCCATATCGATTTCGATATCCCTATGGATTTCGATATCCCTATGGATTTCGATATACCTATGGAATTCGATATCCATATTCATTTCGGCATCCATTTCGATTTCGATATCCCTATGGATTTCGATATCCCTATGGATTTCGATATCCCTATGGATTTCGATATCCATATTGATTTCGATATCCCTATGGATTTCGATATCCATATCGATTTCGATATCCCTATGGATTTCGATATCCCTATGGATTTCGATATCCCTATGGATTTCGATATCCCTATGGATTTCGATATCCATATGGATTTCGATATCCATATGGATTTCGATATCCCTATGGATTTCGATATCCATATCGATTTCGATATCCATATCGATATCGATTTCGATATCCATATCGATTTCGATATCCATATCGATTTCGATATCCCTATGGATTATCCATATCGATTTCGATATCCATATCGATTTCGATATCCCTATGGATTTCGATATCCATATCGATTTCGGTATCCCAATATCGATTTCGATATCCCTATGGATTTCGATATCCATATCGATTTCGATATCCATATCGATTTCGATATCCCTATGGATTTCGATATCCCTATGGATTTCGATATCCCTATGGATTTCGATATCCATATCGATTTCGATATCCATATGGATTTCGATATCCCTATGGATTTCGATATCCATATCGATTTCGATATCCATATCGATTTCGATATATCCCTATGGATTTCGATATCCATATCGATTTCGATATCCATATCGATTTCGATATCCCTATGGATTTCGATATCCATATCGATTTCGATATCCATATCGATTTCGATATCCATATCGATTTCGATATCCATATCGATTTCGATATCCCTATGGATTTCGATATCCATATCGATTTCGATATCCCTATGGATTTCGATATCCATATCGATTTCGATATCCCTATGGATATCCCTATGGATTTCGATATCCATATGGATTTCGATATCCATATCGATTTCGATATCCCTATGGATTTCGATATCCATATCGATTTCGGTATCCATATCGATTTCGATATCCCTATGGATTTCGATATCCCTATGGATTTCGATATCCATATCGATTTCGATATCCCATAACGATATCGATTTCGATATCCATATCGATTTCGATATCCCTATGGATTTCGATATCCATATCGATTTCGATATCCATATCGATTTCGATATCCATATCGATTTCAATATCCATATCGATTTCGATATCCCTATGGATTTCGATATCCATATCGATTTCGGGTATCCATATCGATTTCGATATCCCTATGGATTTCGATATCCCTATTTCGATTTCGATATCCATATCGATTTTCGATATCCATATCGATTTCGATATCCCTATGGATTTCGATATCCATATCGATTTCGGTATCCATATCGATTTCGATATCCCTATGGATTTCGATATCCCTATGGATTTCGATATCCCTATGGATTTCGATATCCATATCGATTTCGATATCCATATCGATTTCAATATCCATATCGATTTCGATATCCCTATGGATTTCGATATCCATATCGATTTCGATATCCCTATGGATTTCGATATCCATATTCGATTTCGATATCCATATCGATTTCGATATCCCTATGGATTTCGATATCCCTATGGATTTCGATATCCATATCGATTTCGGTATCCATATCGATTTCGATATCCCTATATGGATTTCGATATCCATATCGATTTCGATATCCCTATGACTTTCGATATCCCTATGGATTTCGATATCCCTATGGATTTCGATATCCCTATCGATTTCGATATCCCTATGGATTTCGATATCCATATGGATTTCGATATCCCTATGGATTTCGATATCCATATCGATTTCGATATCCCTATGGATTTCGATATCCATATGGATTTCGATATCCCTATCGATTTTCGATATCCCAATGGATTTCGATATCCCTATGGATTTCGATATCCATATCGATTTCGGTATCCCTATGGATTTCGATATCCATATGGATTTCGATATCCCTATGGATTTCGATATCCATATCGATTTCGATATCCATATCGATTTCGATATCCCTATGGATTTCGATATCCATATCGATTTCGATATCAATATCGATTTCGATATCGATTTCGATATCCCTATGGATTTCGATATCCCTATCGATTTCGATATCCCTATGGATTTCGATATCCATATCGATTTCGGATGGATTTCGATATCCCTATGGATTTCGATATCCATATCGATTTCGATATCCCTATGGATTTCGATATCCATATCGATTTCGATATCCCTCGATATCCCTATGGATTTCGAAATCCATATCGATTTCGATATCCCTATGGATTTCGATATCCCTATGGATTTCGATATCCCTATGATTTTCGATATCCCTATTTATTTCGATACCCCTATGGAATTCGATATCCCTATCGATTTCGGTATCCCTATGACTTTCGATATCCTTATAGATTTCGATATCCATATGGATTTCGATATCCGATATCGATTTCGATATCCATATCGATTTCGATATCCCTATGGATTTCGATATCCCTATGGATTTCGATATCCATATCGATTTCGATATCCATATCGATTTCGATATCCCTATGGATTTCGATATCCATATCGATTTGGGTATCCATATCGATTTCGATATCCATATCGATTTCAATATCCATATCAATTTCGATATCCCTATGGATTTCGATATCCATATCGATTTGGGTATCCATATCGATTTCGATATCGCTATGGATTTCGATATCCACTTCGATATCCATATCGATTTCGATATCCCTATGGATTTCGATATCCCTATGGATTTCGATATCCCTATTTATTTCGATATCCCTATGGATTTCGATATCCCTATGGATTTCGGTATCCCTATGACTTTCGATATCCCTATGGATTTCGATATCCCTATGGAATTCGATATCCCTATCGATTTCGGTATCCCTATGGATTTCGATATCCATATGGATTTCTATATCCCTATGGATTTTGATATCCATTTCGATTTCAATATCAATATCGATTTCGATATCCCTATGGATTTCGATATCCCTATGGATTTCGATTTCCCTATGGATTTCGATATCCCTATGGATTTCGATATCCATATCGATTTCAATACCCATATCGATTTCGATATCCCAATGGATTTCGATATCCATATCGATTTGGGTATCCATATCGATTTCGATATCCATATCGATTTCAATATCCATATCAATTTCGATATCCCTATGGATTTCGATATCCATATCGATTTGGGTATCCATATCGATTTCGATATCCCTATGGATTTCGATATCCATTTCGATATCCATATCGATTTCGATATCCCTATGGATTTCGATATCCCTATGGATTTCGATATCCCTATGGATTTCGATATCCATATGGATTTCGATATCCCTATGGATTTCGATATCCATATCGATTTCGATATCCCTATGGATTTCGATATCCCATTATGGATTTCGATATCCCTATGGATTTCGATATCCATATGGATTTCGATATCCATATGGATTTCGATATCCATATGGATTTCGATATCCATATCGATTTCGATATCCCTATGGATTTCGATATCCCTATGGATTTCGATATCCATATCGATTTTCGATATCCCTATTGATTTCGATATCCCTATGGATTTCGATATCCCTATCGATTTCGATATCCCTATCGACTTTCGATATCCATATCGATTTCGATATCCCTATGGATTTCGATATCCATATCGATTTCGGTATCCCTATGGATTTCGATATCCATATGGATTTCGATATCCCTATGGATTTCGATATCCATATCGATTTCGATATCCCTATCGATTTCGATATCCCTATCGGATTTCGATATCCCTATGGATTTCGATATCCCTATGGATTTCGATATCCCTATGGATTTCGATATCCATATCGATTTCAATACCCATATCGATTTCGATATCCCAATGGATTTCGATATCCATATCGATTTGGGTATCCATATCGATTTCGATATCCATATCGATTTCAATATCCATATCGATTTCGATATCCCTATGGATTTCGATATCCATATCGATTTCGGTATCCATATCCATATCGATTTCGATATCCCTATGGATTTCGATATCCCTAATTTCGATATCCATATCGATTTCGATATCCCTATGGATTTCGATATCCCTATGGATTTCGATATCCATATCGATTTCGATATCCCTATGGATTTCGATATCCCTATGGATTTCGATATCCATATCGATTTCGATATCCATATGGATTTCGATATCCCTATGGATTTCGATATCCCTATGGATTTCGATATCCATATGGATTTCGATATCCATATGGATTTCGATATCCATATCGATTTCGATATCCCTATGGATTTCGATATCCATATCGATTTCGATATCCATATCGATTTTCGATATCCCTATGGATTTCGATATCCTTGGGGATTTCGATATCCATATCGATTTCGGTATCCCTATGGATTTCGATATCCCTATGGATTTCGATATCCCTATGGATTTCGATATCCATATCGATTTCGATATCCATATGGATTTCGATATCCCTATGGATTTCGATATCCCTATGGATTTCGATATCCATATCGATTTCGATATCCCTATCGATTTCGATATCCCTATGGATTTCGATATCCCTATGGATTTCGATATCCCTATGGATTTCGATATCCATATGGATTTCGATATCCATATCGATTTCGATATCCATATCGATTTCGATATCCCATATGGATTTCGATATCCATATCGATTTCGATATCCATATCGATTTCGATATCCATATCGATTTCGATATCCATATCGATTTCGATATCCCTATGGATTTCGATATCCATATCGATTTCGATATCCCTATCGGATTTCGATATCCATATCGATGATATCCATATCGATTTCGATATCCATATCGATTTCGATATCCCTATGGATTTCGATATCCATATCGATTTTCGATATCCATATCGATTTCGATATCCCTATGGATTTCGATATCCATATCGATTTCGATATCCCTATGACTTTCGATATCCTTATGGATTTCGATATCCCTATGGATTTCGATATCCCTATCGATTTCGGTATCCATATGGATTTCGATATCCATATGGATTTCGATATCCCTATGGATTTCGATATCCATTTCGATTTCGATATCCATATCGATTTCGATATCCATATCGATTTCGATATCCCTATGGATTTCGATATCCCTATGGATTTCGATATCCCTATGGATTTCGATATCCATATCGATTTCGATATCCCTATGGATTTCGATATCCATATCGATTTCGATATCCCTATGGATTTCGATATCCCTATCGATTTCGATATCCATATGGATTTCGATATCCCTATGGATTTCGATATCCCTATGGATTTCGATATCCATATCGATTTCGATATCCCTATGGATTTCGATATCCCTATGGATTTCGATATCCCTATGGATTTCGATATCCATATCGATTTCGATATCCCTATGGATTTCGATATCCATATCGATTTCGATATCCCTATGGATTTCGATATCCCTATGGATTTCGATATCCCTATGGATTTCGATATCCATATCGATTTCAATACCCATATCGATTTCGATATCCCAATGGATTTCGATATCCATATCGATTTCGGGTCCATATCGATTTCGATATCCATATGGATTTCGATATCCATATCGATTTCGATATCCATATCGGTTTCGATATCCATATCGATTTCGATATCCCTATGGATTTCGATATCCCTATGGATTTCGATATCCCTATGGATTTCGATATCCATATCGATTTCGATATCCCTATGGATTTCGATATCCATATCGATTTCGATATCCCTATGGATTTCGATATCCCTATGGATTTCGATATCCATATCGATTTCAATATCCATATCGATTTCGATATCCCAATGGATTTCGATATCCATATCGATTTGGGTATCCATATCGATTTCGATATCCATATCGATTTCAATATCCATATCAATTTCGATATCCCAATGGATTTCGATATCCATATCGATTTGGGTATCCATATCGATTTCGATATCCCTATGGATTTCGATATCCATATCGATTTCGATATCCATATCGATTTCGATATCCATATCGATTTCGATATCCCTATGGATTTCGATATCCTATGATTTCGATATCCCTATCGATTTCGATATCCCTATCGATTTCGATATCCATATCGATTTCGATATCCCTATGGATTTCGATATCCCTATGGATTTTCGATATCCATATCGATTTCGATATCCATATCGATTTCGATATCCCTATGGATTTCGATATCCATATCGATTTCGATATCCCTATGGATTTCGATATCCATATTCATTTCGATATCCATATCGATTTCGATATCCCCATGGATTTCGATATCCCTATGGATTTCGATATCCATATCGATTTGGATATCCAGATCGATTTCGATATCCCTATGGATTTCGATATCCATATCGATTTCGATATCCCTATCGACTTTCGATATCCCTATGGATTTCGATATCCCTATGGATTTCGATATCCATATCGATTTCGATATCCCTATGGATTTCGATATCCCTATGGATTTCGATATCCCTATGGATTTCGATATCCATATCGATTTCAATATCCATATCGATTTCGATATCCCAATGGATTTCGATATCCATATGGATTTCGATATCCCTATGGATTTCGATATCCATATGGATTTCGATATCCCAATGGATTTCGATATCCCTATGGATTTCGATATCCCTATGGATTTCGATATCCATATCGATTTCGATATCCATATCGATTTCGATATCCATATGGATTTCGATATCCATATCGATTTCGATATCCCTATGGATTTCGATATCCCTATGGAATTCGATATCCATATCGATTTCAATACCCATATCGATTTCGATATCCCAATGGATTTCGATATCCATATCGATTTCGATATCCCCATGGTTTTCGATATCCCTATGGATTTCGATATCCATATCGATTTGGGTATCCATATCGATTTCGATATCCATATCGGTTTCAATATCCATATCGAATTTCGATATCCCTATGGATTTCGATATCCCTATGGATTTCGATATCCATTTCGATTTCAATATCCATATTGATTTCGATATCCCTATGGATTTCGATATCCCTATGGATTTCGATTTCCCTATGGATTTCGATATCCCTATGGATTTCGATATCCCTATGGATTTCGATATCCCTATCGATTTCGGTATCCCTATGGATTTCGATATCCATATGGATTTCGATATCCCTATGGATTTCGATATCCCTATGGATTTCGATATCCCTATGGATTTCGATATCCATATCGATTTCAATACCCATATCGATTTCGATATCCCAATGGATTTCGATATCCATATCGATTTGGGTATCCATATCGATTTCGATATCCATATCGGTTTCAATATCCATATCGATTTCGATATCCCTATGGATTTCGATATCCCTATGGATTTCGATATACCTATGGATTTCGATATCCATATTGATTTCGATATCCCTATGGATTTCGATATCCATATCGATTTTGATATCCCTATGGATTTCGATATCCCTATGGATTTCGATATCCATATCGATTTCAATACCCATATCGATTTCGATATCCCAATGGATTTCGATATCCATATCGATTTGGGTATCCATATCGATTTCGATATCCATATCG